>CAKNXH010081363.1:26739-36922 GCA_932178445.1 Andricus quercusramuli
TGTATTTAGGGTAGAAGCAAATTATATATGGTAGAAACAAACTTTTGGCTATGGTCGATGTAAATCTTTAAGGAAAACAAAACTTAAATGGTACAAGCAATCTTGTAATCATGGTAGAAGCAAGCTTTTGACTATGATGGATGGAAATCTCTAAGGAAAACAAAACTTTTATGGTAGAGGCAAACTTGTATTTAGAGTAGAAGCAAACTATATAGATGTCAGGAGCAAACTTTTGACTATGGTGAATGTCAATCTCTATGGAAAACAAAACTTAAATGGAAGAAGCAATCTTGTAATCATGGTAGAAGCAAGCTTTTGACTATGGTGGATGGAAATCTCTAAGAAAAACAAAACTTTTATGGTAGAAGCAAGCTTGCATTTAGGGTAGAAGCAAGCTTGCATTTAGGGTAGAAGCAAGCTTGCATTTAGGGTAGAAGCAAACTATATATGGTAGGAGCTAACTTTTGACTATGGTTGATGCAAATCTCTGAGAAAAACAAAACTTGCATAATGTACGCAAACTTGTATTTAGGGTAGAAGCAAACTATATATGGTAGAAGCAAATTTTTGACTATGGTGGAATGGAATCTCTAAGAAAAACAAAACTTAAATGGTAGAAATAAACTACCTATGGTAGAAGCAATCTTGTAATGATGTTAGACTTTTGACTATGGTGGATGCAAATCTCTAAAGAAAACAAAACATTTATGGTAGACGCACACTTCTATTTAGGGCTCGATTTAGGGCAGAAGCAAATAGTATGCGGTAGGAGCAAACTTTTGACTATGGTACAAGCAAACGTTTAACTCTGGTCGAAGCAGATCTATAAGGAAAGGAAAAAACTTGAGGATGATAGTGTTAGTATATCAGTAACATCAATTTTTAAAAAACACATAGAAAGAATAGAAACAGAAAAGGATAAAAAGAGATAAGGAGAAGACATGTGAAACAATAAATTTCCTTTTCCATTAAGAACATTATGCTCATAACAAATTTGTATACATGGTGGAAGGATATAATCTACTGTTGAAGTAAACTACCCATGGCAAAAGCAAACTATTAACTACTGTGGATGCAAATTTCTGAAGAAAACAAAATTTCGTGGTAGAAGCAAACTTGTATCTATGGTAAAATCAAACTTTTAACTATGGTGGAAGCAAACTTTTGACTATGATGGATGCAAATATCTAAGGAAAGAAACAACTTGAGGATGATAGTGCCAGAAGATCAGATCAGACAAATTAAATATAAAAAACATAGAGATGGAAACTATAGAAACAGAAAAGGATAAAAGAAGAAGAAAGGTGAAATAAGAAAATATTAAATTCCCTTTATCCATTAAAAACATCATGCTCCTATAACAAACTTGTATACATGGAGGATGAAAACTATCTACTGTTGAAGAACACTATCTTTAGTGTACAGGAACTATCAATGATTGAAGCAAACTATCCATGGTTAACGCAAACTACCCATGGTGGAAGCAAACTATCTACGGTGGAAGCAAATCTCTAAAGGAGAAAAAACTTGATAGTGATATAAGGTCAGTGAGAACTGAGGGAGGTGGATTCATGAAAGAGGGGTTGGGTTGGTATGGTTTTGTGGGTGCTGGTGGGAGAAGGGGGGGGGGCGTAGAAGAAGCGGGAGAGATGAATTAAAAGTAAACACGCCGAGAGCCCTGGTCGGGGCCACGCGTATTTCTGGTTGAAGTAATTACGTGCCACGCCAGCTGCCACGGACTTTAAATTATAGAAATTATGAAATCCACACGAAGAAAGGCTGCAACTCTTATCCCATTTCTTTATTATCTTTAGAAAAATTGTTTATGTAGTTGCCGTCTAGCCGGAAAATCAATCAATTGCCAGATCACAGAATCAGTGAGAAGTTCCCCCAACCTCACCATACGAAAAAAAAAAAAAATGGTGTTCTGCAACTAATATAATAACAAGCGAAGCGCTGGAGGAATTTCTTCGCTCTTTGTCTGGCACGACCATTTTTCTCTGTAATATATTTTATTGCTATGCGAGTCCCTCTCTTTCTTTTTCTCTAGCTTTCTCATTTTGTCTCTCCTTCTTCGTCTTCGTCTTGGCCTCCCCGCCACCCGCCGAAGAAGAGACTTTATTATACGTTTCCTTCTCACTCTGTGTGTCTACCTACGACTCTTGGTCCTTGAGAAAGAGGAAGATGCCGTGATAATTGTTAAATTATAATATACAAATAATAACAGCCACGCCGGCAGGCTGGCGCCGGTACAGTCCGATTGCGAGGCTCTATTCGGACTGACTGTTGCATTATACAATTTCGTTTAGGCTCAAACCAATTTCTTCTGCATCATCTCAAATCAATATCCCTGCTGATTTTTGACTCTTCGGACTTTTTTCAAATTATTTTTATAATTCATGCAAGGTACTGGCAATTATTAAAGAATTTTTTGCCAAACCGGTCAGCGCTAGGGCTGATATTACGGAAATTTCCATATTGGAAGACAGTTCAAAAAAATAATATTTAGTTAGAGGCTGTCTATCAAAAACGGAACATTCCCTAATGGTGGACAGTTCGTGCATAAAATAGTCCTTAATTACCAATTCAAAGGTCTTTTAGTAGAAAATCCATCTTTTTGGTTGAAAATTTTAATATTTTCATGACAGTATGACTATTTTGTAGAAAGTTTACTGATCTTTTTGAAGATTCAGGGTGGCGATTTGGCGGACGATTTCAAATTCCTGGTAATTTCCCGGTTTTTCCCGGTCAAGTTTTTCAATTTTCCCGGTCAACCCAAAAGTAACATATTCATATTTACCGGAAAACGCAAATATTTATTTGTAACAAAAAATGGAATAGTTAAAATTACAGTCGAAAAAATGAGTTTTCAACAAAAAACCGGATTTTCCACAAAATAGTTTAATTTTCAACCTAACTGATGATTTTTCAACAAAAATTATGAATCAACTGAAATAATTGAAGTGGAAAAAAACGATGAAATTTTCAATTGGAATAAGTTCAATTTACACTTTAAACAATTATTTTCCACACAAAAAAAACTACTTTAAAAAAAAAACTAATTTTCGAAAAAATAGTTACATTTTCAAGCAAAGTGATGAATTTTCTACTAAAATTGTAAAACTTTAAATGGAATACTTAAATTTAAAGAAAAAGATCAATTTTCAACTAAAATGATGAATCTTTAACTAAAATAATTGAATTTTTGACCAAAGAGATGAATTTTTAACTAAAATTATAGAACATTAAACTGGAATAATAGTTACATTTTCAGTTTGAAAAAAAAACTCAACCAAAAAAGAAACAAATTTTCAACAAAGTAGTTCAATTTTCGGCAAAAAAATTATTTTCAATCCAAAGAAAAAACAAGTTTTCAATCAAACAACTCAATTTTCACATGAAGAAATGAATTTTCAATTAAAATTACGAATCTTCAACCAAAAAATCTAATTTTTAACAAGAGAGTAACTTTTAATCAAGTAATTTTATTTCCAAACCTGAAAGATGAGTTTTTTACTGAAATGATAAATATTTCACTGAGATACTTGAATTTTAAACGGAAAAGAAGAATTTTTAAAAAAGAAGATAAACTTTCAAGGAAAAAGATAATTTTCTACTAGAAAAAGTGATTTTTTAACAAAATACGTAAATTTTTAACGAAGTAGTTGAATTTTCAATTTAAGAAAAATTTCATCCAAATTATTGAATTTTGAACTAGACAAGATCAATATTTTCAATCAAAAATGGTACAGTTAAATTTTCAATTTAAGAAATTAATTTTCAACCAAACTGATGAATCTTTAACCGCAAAAATTAATTTTTAACAGTAGAGTTTAACTTTCAATCAGGTAATTTTATTTTCAACCTAAAAGATGAATTTTCAACTAAAATGATAAATATTTAATTGGAATACTTGAATTTTTAACCGAAAAGATGAACTTTCAAGCATAAAGATTGATTTTCTACAAGAAGACGAATTTTCTACAAAGTACACACATTTTCAAACGAATAGTTTAATTTTTAAATAAAAAATATCAATGTTCAACCAAAAATAAAATAGTTAAATTTTTGGTTAAAAATATAATTCTTAACCAACAAAAAACGGATTTTCAGCAAAATAGTTCAATTTTCTACTGGAATAGTTAAATTTTTAGTTTAAAAAATTGATTTTCAAGAAAGTAGTTACATTTTCAACCAGAGATGAATTTTCAATTAAAATGATGAATTTTCAACCAAAATCAGAAGTAAAGAGAGGCAGCGCCGTCCGATGGGGCAAAGGCGACTTTGCTTATAACATCGCTATTACTTAACAATTTTAATTCTACTTTACATTAAATAAATATATTTTATTACAGAGATTGTTACTTAATAAAATCTTGAAAATTGAAGTTATAAAAAAAATGCAGAAAATAGTTTTAACAACGAAAGAATGGAAGATTCGCTGGCAGAAATATAAAATTTTCAATATTAAGGCCATGTGACGAGTGGGTCACATGACCGGATTCCTACCTTACCGACACTTTTTTTATTTGTAAACTTATGTTCAGACGAATAGCCACATCGAGTTGAAAATTTGGGATGCTAAATAAGAAGCACTAAGAAAGGTGGGTCTGGTCTTAAATTTTAATAATCATAAAAAAAGCAAGAAAAAAAAATATTAAAAAAACTTTTCATAATTATAAAAATTCCTTACTGCTTCTTATTTACTATCCCAAATTTTCAACGCGATGTGGCCCTTCATGTGAAAGTAAGTTAAGAAATAAAAAAAGTGCCGGTAAGTTAGGAATCTGGTCACGTGACCCACTCATCACATGGCCTTAATGACAATACTTACAGTACCACAGAAGCGAACCATCATATTTTTCCATCTTTAGATTTTTTAATTTTCATAAAAAGCTGTGGTCGCCTTTACCCTCCGATAGGGCGCAAAGGCGACGAAATACAGTTTGTTAAAAATAATTCAATTATCGAATCATTGTTTCATTATTGTAGGACTTGAAATGAAAAAATGGATCAATTCCACATCTAAATAACTTTAAAAAAATCACCGACTCTCAACTGGTCGGCGCTGCCCCTCGCGCTATAACAATATGACGCCGCATCCTCGAAATTTAGTGAAGAATAATGTTTCCTAAAACAAAATATATTTTCCCGTAAAATAGAGTTGGCAAGTTGGAAAGGGGAAATGGGGGTAGCGTTCAAGACTTGAAGTTTGAAAGTTTTGCGAACGTGCATCGCACCCTGCAACTTGTATGTTATGCCGGATCAGTACTATGATACGACTGCATGTGGGCACCATATGTATATATATATATCTATATATATCTATGTATAGTATATATACATATAGGAATAAAAAGCATAACGACTTGAAAGATAAATTTCCCCCGGCAAGAACCCTACCTGGAATTCGAGTTGGAGGAGAAGAAAAATAAGCTTGGAAAGAGTAATAATAAAGAAATATGTTTCTCTTCAGTCAGGCAGGGGTTGCCCCTCACGTCGCTGTCCGACTCCTGCTTTCTGCCCCTCTGTCCCCTCCACCCTCTGCCTATACCCCGCACTCCTCAAGCAAAGTTTCTCTCCTACCACCTCCGCGGCTCTCCCTCACTCACCCCCTATTCTACCTCGTTTAAGGTTCTCCTATGTCGAAAGCAGCTGGTGCACACGGGAATCGGGATGAAACCTAATCGTCGGTTGCTGCTTGCTTGCTTGCTTGGTTCCTTCACTTTTATTTGTATTCGTATTTTCCATCATTCTTTCTTTATTTCTTTCTTCCTTTCCATCTTAATGTTCTTTTTCTTACTTTTTTCCTCCCTCAATACGAGAGAAACAATGCAGGTAAACAATTTCAATTTAATAATCAAGAGGATAATGCGCCGAGATTGAAGATCAAATTCTCCGCGCTTTGAATCCTTTGTGATGTTTGGATTGTAAGGAAATAGAATTTTAGGAGATTTTTTTTGTTTGTTGCCGACTTCTTCATGGCTTTATGGACCGATTTTATGTCGAAGCTCAATCTATTGAAAAAAATCTGCACCCCGCACTCTTTCCAACTCTAAAACCGCGCACTTACCAACTCGAAAAATGTCCCTCCAGAATCAATTAATCACGCGCACTCTTTCTATCTCGAAAAACGCTCTTAGATCCAATAAACACACTGCGCTCATTCCAACTAGAACCAACCCTCTAAAATCCAATAAACACCCCGCGCTCTTTCAAACTCAAAAAGCCACCCTCTAAAATCCAATAAACACCCCGCGCTCTTTCAAACTCGAAAAACGACCCTTTAAATCAAGAAATCACGCCGCGCTCTTTCCAACTCAAAAAATACCCTTCTAGAAGCAAGTAATCACGCCGTACTCTTTTGAACTCGAAAAACGCACCTCTAGAATCCAACAAATACCCCGTGCTCTTTCCAAATAGGAAAGTGCCCCTCTAAAATCTAATAAACACCCTGCGCTCTTTCCAACTCCAAACAGCTCTTTAAAAACCAATAAACACCCCGCGCTCTTCCAACTCAAAAAATGACCCTCTAAAATCCAATAAACACTCCATGCCTTTTCCAACTCGAAAAACTCCCCTATAAATCAAGTAATCACGCCGCGCTCTTTCCAACTCAAAAAATACCCTTCTAAACTCAAGTAATTACGCCGCATTCTTTACAACTCGGAAAGTGCCCCTACAAAATCTAATAAACACCCAGCCCTCTAAAATCCAATAAACACCCCGCGCTCTTTCCAACTCAAAAAAAGTTCCTCTAAAATCCATTAAAAACACTGCGCTCTTTCCAACTAGAACCAACCCTCTAAAATCCAATAAACACCCAGCCCTATAAAATCTAATAAACACCCCGTGCTCTTTCGAACTCAAAAAACGTTCCTCTAAAATCCATTGAAAACACTGCGCTCTTTCCAACTAGAACCAACCCTCCAAAATCCAATAAACACCCAGCCCTATAAAATCTAATAAACACCCCGCGCTCTTTCGAACTCAAAAAACGTTCCTCTAAAATCCATTGAAAACACTGCGCTCTTTCCAACTAGAACCAACCCTCCAAAATCCAATAAACACCCAGCCCTATAAAATCTAATAAACACCCCGCGCTCTTTCCAACTCAAAAAACGTTCCTCTAAAATCCATTAAAAACACTGCGCTCTTTCCAACTAGAACCAACCCTCCAAAATGCAATAAACACCAAGCGCTCTTCTAACTCAAAAAGCCACCCTCTAAAATCCAATAAAACACCCCATGCCCTTTCCAACTCGAAAAACGACCCTTTAAATCAAGTAATCACTCCGCGCTCTTTTCAACTCAAAAAATAGCCCTCTAGAAATCACACCGCACTCTTTTCAGCTCTCAACTCGCGCAGGATTCAAACCTCGCGCTTCCCTACTTTCGGTCCTCACACTTTGTGCCCGGTTTAGTTTACAGTGTAATGCATATAAAAAAGCTCCTGAAAAGAAGCCACTCAAAAATGAAGTAATCACACCTCGCACTTCCCAACTAGAAAAACGCCCCTCTAGAATCAGTTAATAACACCGCGCTCTTTCCAACCCGAAAAATGCCCCTCTAAAATCCGGTAATCATGCCGCGCCTTTTCCAACTCAAAAAAAGTGCAGGATTTGAGTCTTGCGCCCTTTCCAACTCGAAAAAGTCCCTTTATAATCAGGCCAAAAAAGACTTCAAGCAAAAAAGATTTTGATTTAAATGAATAAAACTGTCAAATTCAACCAAAAAAATTGATTTTTCAACAAAATAGTTGAATCCTCAACCGAAAAGAATTTTCAACAAAACAGTTGACGCTTCAACCAAAAACGATACTTTTTACCGAAATAGTTAAATTTTTAACAAACAAAAATTAAATTTTCAAACTAAATGAATTTTCAAACAAATAGTTGAATATTTCACTAAAAGAGTTCAACTTACAATCAAAAATGAAATTGTTCAATTTTTAATTAGGAAAATTAATTTTCAACAAAAAAAAAACAGTTTTCAACCAAGAAGATTAATTTTCTACTGAAAAAGACGAGTTTTTAAATAAAGCACATGAATTTTTAAATAAATAGTTGAATTATCCACTGAGACTTTTGCAGAAAGTAGTTAAAATTTCAACCAAGGAGATGAATTTTCATGCTAAGGAATAATTTTCTAAAATGTTTTTTTTTTTTTAATACATTAATCGAGACATTAATTTAACCAAATAGATGAATCTTTAACTGAAAAATAATGAGAACGTAAAAAGAGAAATTATTAACTGAAAAATTAACAGATACATTTTGAGTTAAAAAAATTAATTTCAAACAAACAAAAAAAAACAATTTTCAACAATATATTTGAAATTTTTTACGAAGAATAATAATTTTGTTACCAAGTAATTGTATTTTCCACCAAAAACGTGAATTTTTAACAAAGAAGGTTAATTTTCTATCAGAAAAGACGAATTTTCAACCATGCATCTGAGTTTTTAAATAAAAAATATCCATTTTTTAAATGAAAAATAGAATAGTAAATTTTCAGTTGAACAAATTAATTTTCAAAACAGAAAAAGTTTCAACAACAAAGTTAAAAACTATTTGGATTACTTATATAATTTAGTCTGAATTGTATGGATTACTCTGGATTACAAGTTAATTGCTTGGATTATCTAAATTAATCAAATTCACTCGATTAAAAGTGGATTACTCTGGATTATAAGTGGATTACTGTGGATTATAAGTGGATTAAATTGGATTATCCGGGCTACTGGGATTACTGCGGATTACAAGTGAATTTAAGAGGATTACAAGTGGATTGCAAATGGATTACAAGCGGATTGCAAATTGATTGGAAGTGGATTACTTAGGATTACAAGTGGACTGCAAATGGATTACGTATGATTACAAGTGGATTACAAATGTATTACAAGTGGATTACGTAGAATTGCCGGTGAAAAAAGTATGATTACATGTGGATTGAAAATGGATTACAAGTGGATTACGTAGGATTAAAACTGGAATTCAAATGGATTATGTAGGATTACAAGTGGATTTCAAATGGATTACAAGTGGACTGCAAATGGATCACAAGTGGATTACTTAGAATCACAGGTGGATTACGTATCATTACAAGTGGATTGAAAATGAATTAAAAGCAGATAACGTAAGATTAAAAGTGGATTACGTAGGATTATAACTGGATTACGCCACATTACAACTGGTTTACTCCAGATGACAAGTAGATATGTGGATTGCTCTAGATTATATGTGGATTGCCTTGGATTACAAGTGGAGTGCCTTGGATTACAAGTGGATTGTCTTGGATTACAATTAGACTACCTCGGATTCCAAGTGGATTATTTCGGAATACTGGTCTTACTCCAGATCAAGAGTGGATCACTCTGGATTATAGGTGGATTTCGCTGGATCAGAAATGGATTAACATTGAATTACTCAAAATTACAAGTAAACTACTTCGGATTCCAAGTGGATTACTCTGAAATACTGGCATTACTCCAGATTACAAGTGGATCACCCTGGATTATGTGTGGATTGCTCTGGCTTATAGATGGATTTCCTTGGATAAAAAGTGGATTACGCTGGATCAGAACTGGATTACTTCAGAATACAAGTAGATAAGTGGATTGCTCTGTATTACTCCACATTACAAGTAGATTTGACGGATTACAAGTGGATTACAAGTGAATTACGCCAGATTACAAGTGGATAAGTGGATTGCTCTGGATGCTCTGGATTACTGCGTGTTACAAGATTACGCCAGATTACAAGTAGATTACACCGGATTACAAGTGTATTACAAGTGGATTACGCCAGATCAAAACTGGATTACTTTAGATCACAAGCAGATAAGTGGATTGCTCTGGATTACTCCATATTACAAGTAGATTACGCCAGATTACAAGAAGATTACAAGTGGATTACAAGTGAATTACACCGGATTACAAGTGGATAAGTGGATTGCTCTGAATTACTCCGTGTTACAAGAAGATTACGCCAGATTACAAGTAGATTACACCGGATTACAAGCGGATTACAAGTGGATTACGCCAGATCAGAACTGGATTACTTTAGATCACAAGTAGATAAGTGGATTGCTATGGATTCCTCTATATTACAAGTAGATTACCCCAGATTACAAGCAAATTACTCCGGATTACAAGTGGATTAGCCGAATCAGACCCGATTAC
>CAKNXH010081364.1:0-27931 GCA_932178445.1 Andricus quercusramuli
CCCTCTATTCTGGAAAAACAATTAAGTGGTGCCCCCTTCTCCGGCTCGAAAAACACCCCTATTTTCTGAAATGATGATAACGCCACGTCCCTTTTCCAGCTGGAAAAACGCCTCTTTAGCCTAAAATAGTAAACACACGAAGCCCTCTTATCCAACTCGAAAAACGCTCCTCTATTCTGGGAAAATAATTAAGCGGTGCCCCCTTTTCCAGCTCGAAAAACGCCCCTCCATCCTGAAATAATAATCATGCGGTACCCACTTTTCCAGCTCGAAAACGCCCCTCCTTCCTGAAATAATAATCATGCGAAACCCAATTTTTCAGGTCAGAAAACAACCCTCTATCTTGAAAAAATAATCACACGGCGCACCCATTTCCAGCTCGAAAAATGCCCCTCTATTCTGAAATAATAATCACGCAGAGCCCTCTTTTCCAAACCGAAAAACGCCCCCCTATCCTAAAATAACAATCACGCGGCGCCCACTTTTCCAGCTCGGAAAACGCCCCTCTCTCCTAAAATAATAATCACAGGCGCCTCCTTTTCCAGCTCGGAAACGCCCCTCCATCCTAAAATAATAATCATGCGAAACCCACTTTTCCAGGTCAGAAAAAAACCCTCTATCTTGAAATAATAATCACACGGTGCCCCCTTTTCCAGCTTGAAAAATGCCCCTCTATCCTGAAATATAAAATGACGCAGAGCCCCGTTTTCCAACTCTAAAAACGTCCCTCTTTTCAGAAATAATAATTACGCCGCGCCCCCTTTTCGAGCTTGAAACACGGCCATCTATTCTGGAAAAGTAATCAAGGGGCGCCCCCTTTTTCAGCTGGAAAGACGCTCCTCTATTCTGCAAAAATAATCACGTGACGCCCCCTCAGCAAGCTCAAAAATCACCATCTATTTTGAAGAAATAACAATGTGGTGCCTCCTTTTCCAGCTCAAAAAACGCTACTCTATCCTGAAATAATATTCAGACAGTGCCCCTTTGTCCAACTCAAAAAATGTCCTTGGATCCAACGTTCCTCTACAGTTTCACATTTCCGTACAATTTTGGATTACCCTTAATTAACAAAAATATTTTAGTTTTCGGAATTTGCTTGTTTCTGAAAAGCTCACTTTTTTAAATGGCCAACTGCTTGACAACCTCTCAGATATATTACATTCTTTAAATAATAACCCATTCCTTATTTTGGTTGATAAATTTGTTGTTATTAGTAATAAATTCGCTGAGTATATTGTGCGTGCATTTGAAAGCAGAAAGGTAGGTAGGAAGGAAGGAAGAAAGGACTGAAGGCTTGAGACTTATGAGGACTGAGGAGGGATATATTATTACGAAAGGGTGACATCGCAGAGCGAGAGCTAGCTGTTATGTTACCTTTGGTGTAATAATCACCTCTAGCGAACAAGTCAATACTGCGTGAATAATAGAGAGAAGAAGTGAAACAGACTCGGCGGATCTCTGGGAGAATAAAGGGCGTACGGAAGTGTCCTTTGAATAGTTAAAAGCGCCCTTTGTACGAGACACTATATCAATGATTCATACATAATTGTAGTTGTGTTGTATATTCCACGGCTGACGTGTCGCCAGTCGCCGCGCCAGTATCCAGACTTCAATAATGTTCCCTTGGTTTAGCTTAGCTCACATCAGCTTAGCGTAGCCTGTCCACTCATCAAACATTTATTGCTAATTAACATTAATATTACAGGTGTCTTCTTGAAAATTTTCCCTTTTCTCTCTCCCCACGCCCCCCTTACGAAAAAATATTACAGGAAAATCAGTACAGTGCCATTATTTTCCCATCATTTCTTCGCGTGTATAGGGAATTTATTACAGAAAACGATTATCAGGGTGTCTACCCGAGAGACGATTCTTAATCGATTTCTATAATATTATAATATAATTTCTATAATCGGTTTCTGATTTGAGTCAGTTACAATTCTGATTTGAAACGGAACATTTTGTAAGAGAAGTCTAAATTATAATTCTTTAAGGAAATTCCCTGCTCCAAGTCAGAATTGTATTTACTTACAATATTGTCAAAGAAGCAAATAATTTGTTTCCGTCACCTCTATTTTTGCATCAGTTCTTTCAACAGTTAAAAAATTAATTTCTATAAAGATTTTACTAGAATCGCGAAAAAATAAATGCATTATTTTTTCGTCTCCTGGATATAAGTCTCATAATTTTTTTTTATAAAACACTCTTTACTGATAATTTCTCCAATCATTCGAGATCATTTTTACAAGAAATATTTCTATTTTTATACTTTATTGCTTCTTAAATTTGATAAAATATGAAACATTTTACGATCCAGCTTTACGATCTCTTGTTAAATTTTTTACCCACAGACAAAGAACATTCGAAAAAGTAACCTAACCAATCGAAGCTTCTTTAAATATTATATACTTAAAGAAAATGCGTTCCTCAAAGTTATACCAAGTTATAAAACACGCACACAAGAAGTTTCTCGTGACGCACCAGTCAAGCAAGCTATTATTTATTATTACACATCACGTACTTATAATTATGTATATTGTATGAAAAACATCTGCCTACGAATCTCGGACTTTGCGCTTTTTCGTCACAGCGAAAACAAATTGCAGAAACATATTTAAATGTTAACATTCACTAGAATAAAAAAAAATAGCGGAGATGAATAAAATGCTTGTGGGACAATATTCCTTGGTAAATAATTATACTGCTAATTATCGAGTGTTGGGAATGGAAAGCAGTTTCTTGTACAGAAAACAAACTAGGAATTTAATTTTTTTTCTGTGTGTCGAATGTCCATATTAGGGAAAACAAATCAAGGTCCATTTTGTTGAGACGACCTAATTTGCATGTATATCCAAGAAAAAAAGAAAAATTCCTGTGTGTACATACATAATATACAATTGTAAAGACTTCCGAAATCCAGAGTGATATTCAAATTGAATTATGCCGTTCGGTGAAACCACTTTCATTGTGTGCAGATTTTGCCTTATTTATTAGCAAGCAATGCGGCAATTGTCTAGGATGATGGCGCAAATTAGTAACCACATGGAGGCTTATGATAGACTCGGGGTCTTTTTTTAATATTTTTTATTGTAACGTACGTGGGTAACAAATGCATTCGAAGAATAGGCGAGCCACGCCGAGGGATTTGATCCGAGAAATAGAGAATGTCTCGCTGATATTTAAAAGAGAAGGAAAAGGTTTAATCAGTCGTGCTACTAATCGATCATGAGAATGCCAAATTGGTAATAATTCGAAAAATGTTTTAAAATATGTATGTACATGTATCACATTTTTCAATACAAATTTATATACATATTACATAATACGCATATAATATGTAGAGAAATTGATTTCTTTAAAAGTCAAATCGCACTGAGAGAGAGAGAAAGCAGATATGACTATAGAACGCTATATATGTCTCTTCATAAACTTAAATATTAATCTAATAACAAAGCGATGTGAAATTACGACAACTTCGAACTATTGCTACGTGTTGCTTTGAATTTTTTATGCTGGGTTTGATATCTGTACTTCTTAGAATTTGTATAGCTCAGATATGGTTCTTCTTTTTAGATGGCAGTCCAGATTTCATAAAATAGTAAAATTTCAGTGAGATGAATTTGTGTAATTCTGCTTTTAGTTAAACCCATTTCTTTTCTATTTGTTGTTAAAAGTTAAATTTATCAGTAGTTGTAGAATGCGAGTCCATAATATATCGCAGTACACGTCACGCGTATTGCGTATTCTACTCACGGAGCGACACACCCACATGTCTCATTTTTAATAAACATATGAAAACAAAGTCGGTAGATATGACAACAAGTATTTCATTCGACATACTTAATCTATAATTAAATATTTTTTTCCTCCTATACATGTTATCAATATTGTCCCTGTTGTACAATGAAGAAAACAGATTTATTTTACATTGAATCGCAGTAACTCTGAAGGTATCGTTTTTACTGCAACTTGTATTCAATTGATGATTTAAAACCATTTTTAAAGATTTCAAGAGATTTCTAAACACTTTGAAATATTTGAAATATTTCTGATTTGGATGAGCGAATTTCGGGATTTTCAAATTCAACTTAATTCTGAGTTGGAAGAGGGGATTTTAAATTTATAACGAATTCTAGGTTGGAAAAGGGAATTTATTTGAAAAATTCTAATCCTGAATTCAAACAGGGAATTTAAGGAGAGAATTAATATTCTCGATTTGAATAGTGAGTTTTCGAAAAGAATTACAATTCTGGATTTGAACAGGGAATTAAAATTCTGTATTGGAACTGGTAAAAAATTACCTGTTCTGAGACAAAATGATAATTCTTTTTGCAAATTCCCTAATAAGTCAAGCCACCTGTCTCAAAGTAAAAATCATAATTCTTCACGGGAAAATTCCCCAATTCAAGTGAGAATAATAATTTTCCAGAAATTTCCTGTTCTAACTGAGAATTAAAGTAATAAATTATATGAAACCAATTTTAATTTGCAAATTAGTACAGTAGAGAGAGAAATCCCACTCACTGAATCCCATTCCCGGTCAATTCCCAGCTTTTCCGATTTCACGGCCAGACACCCTCTTGATGTCCCAACATATAATGTAATGTTCAACATACAACTCAGTTCCAGAAGCATGGAACAAAAACAAGCGCATTTTTTAATTGCTCTTTGTATACTAGTACCCATTAAAATAATCTACAAATACTCTCTCAAGCGTATAAATTGTTATCAATTGGATAATTTTGATTTGACATTCAGTTTCTATTTTCACCGGAAAACCATATTGTAGAATGTAGAACGATCTCAAAAGCAATGTTTCCACGAATCGGCAGCGATTCACAGTTCGATTCGTTTTGGAAAATAACCAAAATTTGAAAATATTTTTCCACGCTTTTTGTTTTCCTAGTGAAAAGAATGCGGGACGGGGGAATGGGCAAAGCCCGCAAGCCTCTGTCACGTTGCGAAAAAAAGCTCGATTTTTTTCTCGTTATAGTTCTGTGTTATTTGCTTTATGGGAACGCCTGTTACAGATAAATATAATAGGCATTCATTGCCGCGTATTGTCCTCGACGAAGCGCCGCACGCGGAGGCTTTACACTTTTTCCTACCCTCTTTCTCCTCCTGCACCCCCTTTTCCACCCCTCCTCTTTCCACCCCTCCTCGTTGTGTCCCGGATCTACCCCCAACCCACCGCTTTTTTTTTTACCGCTGACACCACCAGCACTACCACCAACGAGACAGAAGCTACGCAAGCTCTCATTTTTATTATTCGCGTTTTTTGGAATTTTTCCAGTGGCGCCCAGCATTGTTTCACGGTTTGTCATTGTTGTCCACATCCTGGGTACGAGAAGCGCGGAAAAGAGGGATGTGAGACCCCCCATCTCTTTTTTTTTCTCTGCGACCCACGTATCATATATGTTCGATATTGATGTGTGTGATATATATGTATTATGAATGAATACATGTGAGGATGATACAGCATAGCGAAGCTGAAACGAGAGGCTCGATGACTGTCGAATGACTCCCGGCGAAAATTCTCTTGCGACTTTTCTCATTTTCTTTTTCTCTTTGTCACCCTTTATGTTCCGGCTTGACAAGAACGTTCATAAAAGCCGTTCGATCCGATGATAAAAAGCTTGCTTCAGCTACAGCCATTTTTCAGATTACAAGAGAATTTTTCTAAAAAATGAACTCGAAGGAGAGACACGAGTAAACTTTTCGTCCATTGAGATGATCAGTTTTGGGATTCTACCTTTATTTCGAGTTTAATCTTTTCGATCTTGATATACCTCCGGGTTTTGTACATGACGAAGAGAAGGGGTGAAAAATAAGAACTTTTTCAATACGGACCTTTTTCAGCTCAAAAAACAAGGCCCCTCCATCCCGGAATAATAAAAACGCAGTGTCCACTTTTCCAGCTCGAAAAACGCTTCTCTATCCAGAAATCATAATCACTTAGCGCCCCCTGGTCCAGCTAGAAAAACGCCTCATTATCTTGAAATAACAATCACGTGGCGCCCCGTTTTCCAGCTCAAAATACGCTCCTCTATTCCGAAATAATAATCAGGCGGCGTCGTTTAATCCAGCTCGAAAAACGCTTCATTATCCAGAAACAATAATCACGTGGTGTCCACTTTTCCAGCTCGAAAAACGTTTCCCCATTCTGAAATAATAAACACGCAGTGTCCACTTTTCCAGCTCGAAAAACGCTTCTTTATTCTGAAATACTAAACACGCGGTGCCCCCTCATCCAGCTCGAAAAACGCTTCTGTATCCAGAAACAATAATTACGCGGTGCCCCCTCATCCAGCTCGAAAAACGCCCATTACCTAAAATAATCAAGCCACCTTACTCAAGTACTTTTTACTAAATTTTTCATTAAAAGGTATCTTTTAGTACTGCTAGACCACAAAAAGTATTTTTTATTAATAATAACCCGACAAAAGTAGTCAAACAATAGCCTCGTGCAAAAAAAGTAGCATCAATTGAAATTATTTACATTTTTTATTGCTAATATGGTCGTGGAATTTAGCAATTGCACACGAATTCGCCCCTCCTCCCTGTCCCTTTTTCGCATCTCGTATCATTTCTCTCGCTGCAATATTTCACGGATAACCCGATGCATTCGCAACATTTACTCTAATCGTGTGCATATTTTCGCTCCCTGAGCGTCGAATTAATTTTTCCGCTCTTCAAGATGCCGTTTATCGGGTGTACGATTCCAGAAGAAACGAGAGCGGAAAGGGCTGGTAAAAAACAAGAAAAATAGCTGGAATTTGTGTTGTGGTTCAATGGAGTCGAGGGTGAAAGTTTCGTTTGAGCTCAAAGTGCTTTCGCTGCGATTTTGCGCCCTTTGGTCGCGGCGGCTTTTCGCGAGAATTCACAATCGGATAAAGAGGAACGGGAAACGAGGGAAAATACTCTGGATGGAATGACAGGGCGGATAAAGAGCTTGAGAGAAATGGAGAGTGCCGGAAAATTTGCCAGAGAGAAAGAGAGAGAGAGAGAGAGAAGCAGAGGTGTGTGCCAAAAACTATAACCTGTTGCATATCGCCACAGGAAGGCCGAAAAACGCCCCTAGCTTTTCCAACATATCCTTATTGGCAATCCAGTGTCAGGAGATGTCACAACGAAAAAAGACTAGTACCTTTATTTTAGGTGACACATTAACTGTTGCATTCAAACTTTTAAAAAGAAAAGCTGAGCAGCATGATAAACATTATGCAAAGTGGTCTTCCAAGGATTTAAAAAGTTATAGGACTATTATTTCTTATTTATATTCTACAAGATTGACCCTCTATAGTTCACCATGTACCAATATTACACTACAGAATAAGATGAAACTTCAAAGTATTTATCATATTAGATAATATTATTACCATAAATTAAACGGCAGTTGATGCAACCGTATAAATGAAATTCGGTTTTATTCAAAATTTAGAAAAAAAAGTATCGACTTCAGGGTTCAATGCACTAGAATACACTTTATTGCTAATCTTCTTTAAGCGGCTCGAAGCAAAGATACATAAACTTGTGCGTTTCATTTTTGTTGCCACATAATTTTAACAGTTATTGTCGAGAGAGATACAATAACGCGTTTTTACTGGAAAAAATTTCCGTTTCTGTTTAATAACTGAAACTAAATAACACATCTCCCGAACGGTAATAGAGAAAGACTTGTCCGTTAATATACATGATTAAATTTCTCTTCTTTTTACGAATATTGACTTATTGAATATTGAAAATCATTAGAATTGAAGATATTCTTTTGAGTTTCTAGCCACGTCGCGTGGAAAAAACTGGGGGGTTGTGATTCGCGACCCTTAGCGAGTCATCGTTCTCAAATTTAGCTGGCTCGTGGATGAGTTCCAATATGCGTATGTTGTGCGGATACGTATCTGTTATCGGCGCTCCCAATTCCTCATGTATTTTTATGAAATCATTGTTTCGGATGACAATACGCCGGGATGAGCCGAGTGAGCAGAGCACAATGACTGCACTGGGGGTGGGTGGGTGAGTGGGAGGGGACGGTTAAAGGGGCAGAAGGGATGCCACGCCACGCCACGTTGCCGGTAAGGGATCGTTGGAGAAAGAGGGGGAGATGGGGGGAGGGAGTCTTCCTTTCACTCGTTGGCTCATTCATTCGGTCTTTGTGATGACTGTCGATGAAAACGATGACATATTTTTCCGGGTTTTCACTCGCGGCATGCCTCGCGGCTCCCCCCATTCACGCACGTCATTTCACGCACCATTCGCGATTCCATGAGCTCTGCTCACTCCTGCCGGCAAACCTATTCTGGAGATAGAGCTAGAGATATGGAGTTGGAGATATGGAGATAGAAATCGAAATAGAGATAAAGATATGGACATAGAAATTGAAATTGAAATAGAAATAGAGATATGGACATAGAAATAGCGATAAAGGTGTGGAGATAGAAATCGGAAGAATATAAACATAAAAATCGAAATCGAAATTGAAATAGAGATAAGGAGATAGAAATCGAAATGGGGATAAAGATATGAACTAAGAAACAGAAATTGAAATAGAGATATGAACTAAGAAATCGAAATGGAGATAAAGATATGAACTAAGAATTAGAAATTGAAATAGGGATAGGGATAAGGAGATAGAAATAGAGATATGGAGATAGAAATCGAAATAGAAATAGAGATAAGGAGATAGAAATCGAAATGGAGATAAAAAAGAAATAGAGATATGGCGATAGAAATTGAAATAGGGATAGAAATAGATGTAAAAATAGGGAGATAGAAATCGAAATAGAAATAGAGATAAAGATATGGAGATGGAAATTGAAATAGAGATAAAGATATGGATATAGAAATCGAAATATAAATATAAATAGAGATAAAGAAGATATGGACACAGAAATCGAAATAGAAACAGCGATAAAGGTATGGAGATAGAAAACGAAAGAGATAAAGAAATGGACATAGAAATCGAAATAGAAATAGAGATAAGGATATGGTGATAGAAATCGAAATAGAGCTGGAAATAGATGTAAAAATATGGAGATAGAAATGAAGATAAACATATGGACATAGAAATCGAAATGAAAAGAAGAGATAAGGATATGGAGATAGAAATCGAAATAGATATAAAGATATGGACACAGAAATCGATATAGAAATAACGATAAAGACATGGAAATAGAAATCGAAATCAAAATGGAAATTAAGATAGATATATAGACAAGGACAAGGAGATAGGAATGGAGATATTGAGATAGAAATCGGAATAGAGATAAAGATATGGACATAGAAATCGAAATAGAAATAAAGATTTGGACATAGAAATCGAAATGGCGATAAAGATATGGAAATAGAAATCTAAATAATACGAACATAGAAATCGAAACCGAAATTGAAACTGAAATAGAGAAAAGGAGATAGAAATCGGAATAAAGTAAAAGATATGAACATGGAAATCGAAACAGAAATAGGAATTGTAATAAAAATAGAGATAAGGGTAAGGAGATAGAAATAGAGATATGGTGAAGGAAATCGAAATAGAGATAAAGATATGAACACAGAAATCATAATGGAAATCGAAATTAAAATAGAAGTAAAGATTAGGTTAAGGAGATTGAAATGGAGATACGGAGATAGAAATCGAAACAGATAAAGATATGGACATAGAAACAAAAATCGATATATAAATAAAGACGTGGACACAGAAATCGAAATAAAAACAGCGATAAAGGTATGGCGATAGAAATTCAAATAGAGATATAGAAATGAACGTAGAAATCGAAATAGAGATAAAGATATGAACATAGAAATCGAAATATAGATAAAGATATGGACATAGAAATCGAAATAGAGATAAAGATATGGAAATAGAAATCGACATAGAGATAAAGATATGGACATAGAAATCAAAATAGAAATAGAAATAAAGATGTGGAGATAGAAATTGAAATAGAAATAGAGATAAAAATAGGGATACATGAATCGAAATAAAAACAGCGATAAACGAATTGAGATAGAAACCGAAATAGAACTGAAAATAGATGTAAAAATATGAAGATAGAAATGGAGATAAACATATGGACATAGAAATCGAAATATAGATAAAGATATGTAGATGGAAATCGAAATAGATGATAAATATGTGGACATAGAAAACGAAATAGAGATAAATACATGAATATGTAAATCGAAATAGAGATAAAGATATGGACATAGAAATCGAAATAACATGAGCATAGAAATCGAAATCGAAATTGAAATAGAGATAAAGAAGATATGTTCACAGAAATCGAAGTAGAAACAGCGATAAAGGTTTAGAAATCGAAATAGAGATAAAGAAATGAACATAGAAATTGAAATAGAGATAAAGATATTGACATAGAAAACGAAATAAAGATGAAAAAATAGACATAGAAATCGAAACAGAGATAAAGATATGGACATAGAAAACGATATGGAAATAGAGAAATAAATAAAAATGAAGGTATGGAGATAAAAATCGACATAGAGATAATGATAAAGATATGGAGATAGAGATAGAGATAGAAATATTAGAAATAGAGATAGCAATATGGAGATGGAGATATGGAGATAGAGAGAGAGGGGGGCTGAGAATGTCAATCCTAGAGGGAACAGATAGAGAAGTAGAAATGGAAATAGAGAAGATATGTAGATGAAAATCGAAATGGAGATAATGATAAAGATATGTAGATAGAGATAGAATTAGGGATACAGAAATGGCGATAGAAATGAAGATAAAGGTATGGATATAGAAATCGACATAGAGATAAAGATGTGGATATGGAGATAGAGATAACGATATGTGGATCGAAATCGAAATAGAGTTAAAGAAAATAGAGACAGAGGAGAGGGGAGTTGAGAAGGTAATTTCTGGGGGGGGGGGGGGAACCCATTTTTCCAGAGGAAAGATTTTCCATCTACTATCTACTATCCATTATCTAGCTCTACACGTCTGCATTTCTGTCTATTTCCTCGCTCGAGGATGAGGGTGAAAGATGGGAGGGAATATGTCACTATATTTATAGTTCTCCTTCCTTTTTATGGGGTTTTGTACTTGTTGTTAGCGGAAAAATGATTACCTTCATTTGTTTCCTTCTGCGCTTTACATTCGCTGGCGCCCAGAGGGCTGCGAAGCCTTTATCATAAACATGAGTGAATGGCACAAAATCTGCGAATTAAGGGGAAAATGCTTGGAAATTCCCATGTGAGGAAGGTAGTTTCTTTCAGGAGAATCATCTTTTAAAAATACATTCGCAGAGAGAGAGATCAATTTAGGAATGAAGAATTAAAGATTATTTTGAATTATACGTGGTTTCATATACTTTAATACGAAACTACGCGAATAGGAATAGCATCAATGTGTTATCATTACCGACTCCTTATTCACTTCTCAGTAATACAGTAATATAACTTCGTTAGTCATATTACGCACAGACCCCTCGCCTTTTCACAATTTACTGCAATTTACTCGACGCTTATTTTTGTGCAGCTCTTTCATCCTCTATTTTTTCGCTCGTTTGATTTTTCCTTCTTTCTCTTTCTCTCTCTCTCTCTCTATTTCCTTTGGCAATTTTTATTTTCACTCACGACATAACGGTGTATTATTACTATCGTGCGGTTTACTTTTGAGGAATGAGTGTCGTTAGAAAAATAAAGGCGGACCGACATGGGGCCCTGGTAAATTCTATTTACTTACGCTCGAGCTCGATTGTACCGTTACGGATCATTACCAACTACCGGCTACTGCCAACCAGTTCTCGACCATGTCACAATTAATACGTTCCTTGCAGATATTTCAAAAATTTCCTCTCTATTGTCCCATCCACCCAATCCATCTAATCAGCAAATTTGGACAACAGCCTCCTAAATGTCTCAATTCAAATTAAACCCATTTGAACAGAATTTGTACATTCAATTGTTTGAAATCGTTCGCAACAAAAATTACACCTGATTTGTTTTTCTTGCGAATTGAAAAAAAAAATCAGTAATAAAGAGCACGGGAATAATGAAACACTATTCCAACCGCCTTTCATTAACTTCTCCATTGTGCAAAAAATAAAAATTCCATTAGAGAAAATTAAAACGCATGTTTCATCGATTCGCAATAATTTTTTTTTTGCATAAAAGAATAATTGTTCTTTAGACTCTAAAAAGGGATGAATAATGTTGCTATAGGTAATAATAACATAGGTAAATGGTATTTTTCGTTGAACAAATAGTATCGCATTTCACGCTGGAAAAGCTTGTTTTTTAGGTGCAGATTTTTTCGGCATATTTCCCATAACATTTTTTTTTCCACGCAGACGAACCGAATGAAATGACAATCTCATAAAGTCCGATCTAGAAAATATCTATATGATGCACACACGAATATAGATTTGCGTGTTGGAGGCCAAAATTCGTATTGTATCCCGATTTTTTATCGTCCCATTTATTTGTACTGGCCTTTATTAAACGATGAAAACTTTATTGCTAATTGCCGAGGAGAAAAAGGTTTTTATGGATGCTTGCAGCTACGTTTTCATTTCGATTCCAGGCCAAGCGTTATGTAGGTGGCGCACCATTCTTTAGTTATTTACCCAGCATCTACATCTGCATGTTTTTCCGCCATTGTAATCCGCCTTTACAACATATACTTACAATTTATTTTTATAACCGACGTTTAATTATTTCAGCTCGTTTCTACCAATGCCCGAGAGGCGATCCATAAAATCACGTAATGAATCGATCGGAGGAGGGAAAAGAGCGCAGGGATGACGTTACATCAAGAGGATGCTTTACGTAAAAATGTTTACTCCAGAAACGTATTGCGGAAACTTAAAATATTAATGCCCGCTCAACAAAATAATACTGATTACCGGGATAGACGAAAATAAAAGATGCCACTAAAGTGTTTGCTATATTAATTTCAAAAAATTAAATTTGTGTTTCTGTCATTTTTTTTAATTTAAGACTTCTGTAATAAAGACCTGTAAGTGTTATGCAGGCATAATAATTTTTGTAGCCTCGAAAGGTGAATTATTTCATTGATTTAGGGCGAGAGGATCAAACAAATGCTTGCTGGATTCACAGAAATTCTTCATTTGTTCATACTAATTTCGACTGAACCAATTTTCACGTAAATTATATCATTTTTTTTATTTCTCAATTTTATAATAATTTCGAACAATAAGCAAATTCTTTGTTCATATGAAACAGATTGTAAGAAAGACATGATTCATTTCAATAAATATGGTAGATATTTTTCATTCACGAAAATCAAATAAATGTTTTGTCAATTAAAGCAAAAAATGTGTTTCTGTTAATTATTTGATGACAAACAAATTTTCTTGTTTGAATCAAACAAACATTTTTCTAAGTGTTGTTATTTGAAAATACTTTATCAATTTCAACGTGTAGTAATTACAATTTTTTTACTGGCTTCGTTATTTCATTGTTTTATATAAAATAAACATAAGGCTTATTCAAGAGAAATTTCCGAGTAAAAATGGGGGTTTTAATCAAGTTATTTAACTTGATTTTAAATGCACGACTATGCAGTTTTTTGTTCCACGCAGATTGTTTCATGTATAGCAAAACCAATAACTCGTTACAAGCATTTTTACGAGAAATCAAATTTATTCAAGCAGTAAATATTTTTTTCAAGTTTTATTGATGCGTAAACTACTCTAATTTTTTCTGCAAATTTGAGGGAATTAGGTCAAATTTTTAAATGGTCAAAAGAAGAATGAAGTAATTTTATTTTACACGTCCCTGATAAAAATAAAGCCGTTTTGAGATTTCGATAGTTGAAGAACTTTTGATTAAACAGAGGAATTTAAGGTAGACAAAAATGACTTTATTAAGAGGCAAGGATGCTTTATAGGAATAATACGACTTGCGAAATGGGAAATTTCGCGAAAGAGCGCTCCTTATCAGGAAATTTTTAATGTCCGGTCATCGCCGTTGAAAGGTAGGAACCTGGTCCATTTGGAGGATAACGACGCGTCGTTCTTGGATTTACGATTCGAAATGCACCGGAGATAAACACGAAAAAATAATAACTATAAAAACTTCCGGCCGTATTCACAGCGGACGTGTATGAAAAAATGGTCCATATTTATCTTCTTTCTATAACGTTGCCACTCCTGATATATACACCTGACTCTCTCACCTCCATCCTAGCTTTTCCCCTACTTTCATCAGGTGGAATCACAGACTCGAGTTGGAAAAAATAAAAAATAAAACAAAAAAAGTCCCCTATTTCTGAATATAACAGTTCTATTTATTTTTGTTTTTATTCATTGTCTTATTTATACTTATAATTGACTGATTTCGCTCTTCTATTGTATCGTACGGTAATGACGCGAGAAAAATTATGAAGTTTAGCCTTTTTCAATATGTATAAAGAAAAATAAGAAATTTTAATCATAAAAAGTCACCTACTTGTGAAAGAAAACACCGTTGAGCTAGTAACGAAATGGTTTTTAACGCACGTACGGAAATGACGTTTTTGTTGTCAAAATGTACTTTTCAGTTTTTATATCAGATTCACAAAAAAGTGTTAATATTTCAAGCTAAATTTTATAGAATCTTGTATCAAACGACACGCTTACTATTTCTGTATTTATTACTTAACTGTGACTACAATATTTTACTAGAAAAAAAGACGTACGATAATGACGTCTGAAATGACAAGAATCGAGGGACAGACTTTAAGGTTTATACAATATTATTAATTTAACTTGAAAAATGTGGAATTAAATTTATGTTCATCTAATGTTTACAAACTTGTTGCCTTAAGCATTTTTCAGGTTCCTGTTTAAAAAAAAGGAGAAAATCAGTTTATCCTTCTTAGTGAGGTTGGGACGCTGTACGGTAATGACGTTTCGGGTTGGCGTTCCCAATCGAGATAGCACCTTTTCACTTGGACACGTCGATATTTGTTTTGAGTACTCTCCGACTCGCGAGATTGCAAAGAAGCTCAATAAATAAAGAGAAAAAATAGTTGTGATTGATTCAATCGTAAAAGACTGGGGAGCTTCCGAGCAATTAGCATACACATAGTGATGCATTCAAAGTAGAAAGCGCCTCCAATCAAGAGTTCCAAACAAGTTTGAATCATAAGGACTCCTTCAATCTCGTCTTTACTTGTTTTACGTTTCATTGCCAATTCATTGGTCCTCCAAAGCTTAAAATCGTATAGCAAGAGCCCAAGTCTCGGCTGTTTTCAAGTCGCAATTTTCTATCAACTATTAGCACGTCCCTCGTGAGGCTTGATGGAAATTTATGACAACCACTTGATTGGGATCAACGTTCCCCTTATGCCGTATTTCATCCATCTTCGCCCTCGCGCGCGCTTCTTATTCTTATTCTTCTTATTCTTTCTCGGACGCCTTCAATTAATTTCAAAGGCGGCCCTAATTCAGCCACCAAAGGGTTGGTCGTCTTCTCTCTACCAATTCTATTGTACCCCCACTTTTTAATAAATGATTTAAAAAACAAAATTCATGAAAATTAAGGCTCTTACTATATACGTGATTTACAAAATTATAAATAAAAAGGGTGTCTACTCAAATCCTGGACAAAAATTCCGGGACAATTTGAGTTTTTTTTTCAGGTATCTCAAAATTTTTCCAGGTTTAGTTTTTCATAGTAGGAAGACACGTAAATATTTCGCATTTTTTTAAAATAATTGAATACTGAAATTGTCATTAATCATTTCCTGAATTTGTCTCTAAAGTCTATGAATTTGAATAATAGTTTATACAAATTTTTATTTTACGTTGTTATCATTAAAATTCAGTGTTTATTTAGGTCAGATCAATCTGGGCACAGTATTAAATTCAATTTAAACCGCTACAAATTTCTAACTTTTCAAACTAAAATATTGCATTTTCAACTAAAAGCGATCAATTTTCAATCGAAAAAAGAATAGTTAAATTTTCAGTAAAAAAAATCAATTGAAAAAAGAAATTCGACAAAATAGTTAAATACAGTAATATAAAGCTACTTTTATAAATGAAGAATCGTTTTTATTCAATTTTATATTGCAATTTAATCAAGAAATGAATCACCCTCTCGAAATTCCGGACAAAGTAATACAACTAATACAACATTTTTTTCACTATTCTCTTCCTTATTGTGGTTTCCTTATTTGGTTATTTCCTTATTGGTTTTCTAAACACTGAATTAAAAATCTTTACCAAGAACCACATTTCTGATTTTCCTCCCTTCAAAAATTAGCGCATTTTGAACATGGAAAACCTTCTCTCCTAATTCGAATTATTCCAGTAAACTTTTACGCCGATCAATCAGTTAAAATCTTTGCCAAACAAAGTTAGTAACAATATACTTACAGAATCAAAAGAAGATATCTCGGAAAACAGAACGCCTTGTAATAGTTATATTAAGGAACTCACCTGAAACAGAAAAGGGAATAGATCGGTTATTCAAGACATGAAAAACGTAATAAAGATTTGAAAATAAAAAATAGGTTAATTCTTTTGAAAGTTATCGTTCTAACAAACTAAAAATCTACAGACTAACAGACAGACAGACACACTGACAGACAGACAGACTAACAAACAGACATTTGGTAAAAACCTGTTTTTTGGGTTCAGGGGGTCTCAAAACGTGGACATTTGACAAAAACGGGGAAGGGGGGGGGGGCGAATTTCACACAAATATGTATATATATATAAAAAAAATTATATATAATATATATTACAAATAGGATGAGAATGTAAAAATAATATAAACTTAACGAATATAATGAAAAGGATCAGTATCCAAATTTTTCTAATTTCGTGTTAATCGACAAGTCATTTATTTCTTTTGGTAATTTCAGGTATATAAAATGGCAGTGGTGGGGATGCGGCGACAATTGGCGGGGCCGCGAATCGCACGATAAAACAATAATTCTATAATTTATTCGAGGCGTATCGGGCGCACAGTTGGCGTTAATATATCATTCGAAGCATCTGCCCCCAACGACGCGATTCAATATGTTCTGTAACCATTTCTATATAAATATTCACCAAACTCACACGTACACACATGCAGGCATATAGACACAAATCGCGTATTGCCAGGCCGTTATTATAACGATATTTCCGACACTCCCTTCCCTTCCGAATGGCTACCGTCATACCCCCCCCCCCCCCCAACACACCTCACCATTTTTGCCCCATACTCCTTTTACAAGGATGGATCGATTTCATCCACCTCGCAGTTACCAATTTCCATTAACATTATCGTCGATGCTTTAATTGTGGAAATGTCTGTCCACTTAAGGTTAGTCTATCTAAGATACCAGAGAGTGAACAGACATACTCGTTTCTGAATCAATTCTTTCTAGTCCGATCTTTTTTAGTTAAGAGATCCAATTTTGCAATCGATTCTCATGTCTTTGAATCAAGATCAGTTCAAGAATCGATCTTTTTAAAAGAATCGAACGTCTCAATCCTCAAAAGATCACCCTTTTCCAGTTTTCCCTAGCCTCACAAGTCACCCTGAGTGTAAAGTGCCCTTTTCCAGACTTTCCCAGCCCCAAAAATCATCCTCAAGTGTTAAATTCCCTTGTTCAGCTCTCATCAGCCCCAAAAATCACTTCAAGGTGTAAAATCACCTTATCCAGCTATCATAGCCTCACAGGTTACCCTTCGTGTAAAATCACCCTTTTCCAGCTCTCCCTAGCCTCACAAGTCACCCTAAGTGTAAAATCCCCCGTTCCAGCCCTCCCTATTTCCAAAAATAACCCTCAAGTGTCAAATCCCCCTGTTCAGCTCTCTTCAGCCTCAAAAATAATTCTGAAGTGGAAAATCGCCCATTTCCAGTTCTCCCTAGTCTCACAGGTCACTCTTTGTGTAAAATAATCCTTTTCCACCTCTCCCTAGCCTCACAAGTCATCATACGTGTAAAATCTCCCTTTTCCAACTATCCTTAACCTCACAAGTCACCCTAAATGTAAAATCACCCTTTTCCAGCCCTCCCTAGCTTTACAAGTCATCTTTAGTGTCAAATCCCTCCGTTCAGCTCTTCTCAGACCCAAGAATCATTCTTAAGCGTAAAATCACTTTTAAGTGTATTATCGCCCTTTTCCAGCTCTGCCTAGTCTTACAAGTTACCCTAAATGTAAAATCCCCTTATCCAGTTCTCTCTATTCTCACAAGTCACCCTTAGTGTTAAATCCCCTTTTCCAGCTCTCCTCAATCCCAAAATTCACCCACAAGTGTCAAGTCCCCCTGTCCAGCAATCTTTAGACTAAAAAATTAACCCTAAGTGTCAAACCTCTCTGTTCAGGTCTGTTCAGCTGCAAGAATCACCCCTAGGTTTCAAGTCCCTCTGATAAACTCTTCTCAGACCTAAGAATCATTTTTAAGAGTGAAATCACTTTAAAGTGTATTATCGCCCTTTTTCAGCTCTATCTAGTCTCACAAGTCACCCTGAATGTAAAATCGCCCTTTTCCAGCTCTCTCTAGCCTCACAAGTCACCCTTAGTGTAAAATCCCCTTTTCCAGCTCTCCTCAATCCCAAAATTCACCCACAAGTGTCAAATCTTCCCGTCCAGCTCTTTTTAGCCTCAAAAAGTAATCCTAAGCGTCAAATCTCCCTTTTCCAACTCTCTTTATCCTCACAAGTTACCCTTAGTGTAAAACCCCCATTTCCAGCACTCCTCGATCCCAAAATTCATCCACAAGTGTCCAAACCCCCTGATCCAGCTCTCCCTAGCCTCACAAATCGCCCTTAATGTAAAATCGCCCTTTTCCATCTCTCCCTAGCCTCACAAGTTACCCTAAATGTAAAATCGCCCTTTTCCAGCTCTCCCTAGCCTCACAAGGCACCCTTAGTGTAAAATCCCCTTTTCCAGCTCTTCTCAATCCCAAAATTCAACATCAAATGTCAAATACCCCTGCCCAGTTCTCTTTAGCCTCAAAAATTTACCATAAGTGTCAAATCTCTCTGTTTAGGTCTTCTCAGACCCAGGAATCACTCTTGACTGTAAAATCATTTTTAAGAGTATTCTCGCCCTTTCCCAGCTCTGCCTAGCCTCACAAGTTACCCTAAATGTAAAATCGCTCTTTTCCAGCTCTCCATAGCCTCACAAGTCACCCTTAGTGTAAAATCCCCTTTTCCAGTACTCCTCAATCCCAAAATTCACCCACAAGTGTAAAGTCTCCCTTTCCAGCTCTTTCTAGCCTCACAAGTCACACTGAATGTAAAATCGCTCTTTTCAAGCTCTCCCTAGCCTCACAAGGCACCCTTAGTGTAAAATCCCCTTTTCCAGCTCTTCTCAATCCCAAAATTCATCATCAAGTGTCAAATACTCCTGTCCAGTTCTCTTTCGAAAAATTACAATTCTGATTTGGATCAGGGCATTTTCGAAAAGTACAATTCTCACACGGAACAGAGAATTTGCTGTTAAAAATAAAATTCTGAGTTTGAAGATTAAATATTTTAAAAAATTTATAGAAAAGTCGGAATAAAGAAGGTTTTTCCTTATGAATAATTATTTATTGTTTCTCAGACTTCAAGTGAAGAATATTTAATATGCAAAGTTTTTTTTAATAGCTATTTTTAGTTTTTACTTGAAAACCTAAAGATTCTCATTGCGACTCGCAATTTGAAAAAATGTTATCATAAACCCTGAAATAAATATTAAACTAATTTTGATTTTCGAGTTGAATTTCAAGTTACAAAAGTAATTTTAGATTGGAATTACGAAATCTTTTAGTTTTTTAATAGGGTTTCCAGTTTTACTTGAAAATCTGAATGAGGAAAAACTATTCTTATAATATTTAAAACGTCGCCGTGTTAAGGACTGCTTATCAAAAAGTCACTATAAACTTTTAAAAAAACGTTATCATAAAATCTGAAATAAGCATTAAAGTAATTTAGAATTTTGTGCTGAATTTCAAGTGGCAAAAGTAGTTTTAAATTGGAATTATGAAAGTTTTTAGTTCTACTTGAAAATCTGAAGATTCTTATCGCGCATGACTCGCAAGGGACTAAAAATTATTTTTACAATAATATTTTAAATATCGATCAGTTGTGGTTTGATTTTCAAAAAGTCACAAAAAATATTTAAAGTTGGTATTTGTAAGAAAAAACCTGATTTATTTCGACTTCTTCCAGGCTATATTTTTTTAAGTAGTCTGCAAATAAGTCTGAATAAAGTTCTTTTTAAACTTGTTTCTAGTTTTTAGTTTAACTTGAAAATTTTAATTTGAATATTTGAAACATCGGCCTGTTTCGACTGGATTTGGAAAAAGTGAGTAAAAAACTAAAAAATGTGATAGAACCTGAAATAGGCATTAAACTAATTTAGTTTTGATGTTTTATTTGAAGCTAGAAAACGAGTTTCGCCACGTCGGTCTGTCGGTCTGTCGGTCTCTGGGTCGGTCGGTGGGTCGGCAGAGCAAGAGCAAGAGCAAGAGCAATGAATCCCTCGCTAGTGAAGAAATGAAATGCTGTGGCGATAAACGAATTCCGACTCTAATTCATTTTTACGACGAGCTGTATCTTTTTTCCGTCTCTCCTAAGCAAATGTTTTCCAGAATTTTTTTATGGTCTCGAGAAGGGAGGGACGAGTTTACATGACCTTTTCCAGTGAGAAACGAAACGTAGGAACGAAGCCTCTTATCTGGGCCTCGGAATATATTTAAATAAGCTGGTATAAATATAATTTGTTGGCCATCCAACGTCCCCGGCGAGCAGCTTCCTACCTCGTTAAAATATCTCGAATATATTTTAATATTTCGGCATACATTAAAGTTTATCGTGGCCTCATCCCCTTCGCCCTTCCCGCTTCCCGATTCCCGATTCCCGCTTCCCGGTCTAGACTCTAGACTCTAGTCCAACAGCGACGACGTTACGCTGGAATAATTTTAAAACTCAATGTTTTTCAAGTACGAGCAGTATTTTTTTTCCTCTCCTCTCCTCCTCTGCTCTGCTCTGGGTTCGTCGATCCTAGTCTGACTAACCTCCTTCTTCGAACTCGTAATGTCATTACCATTTTTTTTTTTTAATCTCATCTTTGCAACCGAGAACAATTTTAAAAAGAAATTTTTCGATATTTTTCAGATTCAGTGGGCATTTTTTAATCTTGCTACTTGACTCAAAACTTTTTACTTTAAAAACCAACATTTTCTGGTACATCTTTGCAACCGTGAGTCTTTAGAAAAATTCCATTTCAAATCGTAGTATTTGGGTTTCGACTGAAAATAAAAAATGTATTGATTACCGAATTTTTGTTTTTTACAAACATTCAAAAATTACCGGAGAATTCCAAAAAATTAGGAATTTTTTTTCAAAATGTAGTGTTTTAAAACAGGGGGTTTATCTTTTTTAACGTGGGAACATTTGTTCCTTAAATTGATACAAGAAAAATAAAAGAAAAAAAATTAATTGGATTTATAAATATTTACTTTTCAGATTGATTTGTTCATTTGCTTTTAAGGTTATTTAACTGTAATTGTCGTAAGGTTCTTGAAAATTTTTGAAAATTTCAGATATATGTAAAATGAAAATTTGAACCAAAAAGATCATCTTCAACGAAATAGTTGAATTTTCAAACAAAAAAGATAAATTCTAAAAGAAAAATATAATGATTGATATTTGAATCTGAACAGATTTTTATTTAAAATAAAAAACAGTGGAATTCATCCAAAAAAATCAATAAAATAGTTGAATCCTCAACCAAAAAAGATTAGTTTTCAACCAGTTGTATTTTCAAACAAAGAAGATTAAATATTTTCAAAAAGAGACGAATTTTCTACAAAACTGTTTGATTTTTTTAACCCGAAAATATGAATTTCCAACAAAAAAGTTCAATCCTCGACCCAAAAAGATTTTAATATCAAACCAAACAGTTGCAATTTTGATAAAATAAGATTAAATTGCTACGAAGAGAGATGACATTTCAAACCATAAAAACTAATTTTCAAGAAAATTGTTCAATTTTCACACCAAAAAAGATTTTGGACCCAAGAAAGAGAAAAAAGTGAATATAAATTTACAACGCAAAATTTAAAATTGTTGCAAGTCTACAAAATTTCAGAAAAAACTTGAATAAGTTTAAGAGATATTTAAAAGTTCCGAAAGGATACAAAAATTATTTTATTTAAAAAAAATGTAGATCCTTGAAGAATTCGAACCAAAAATTTAGAAGCTTTTTAATAATTCTAAAGGGTGTCGACAAAAAATTTGTCTTGAGATTTCCCAAAAAAAATGTATTAATTTTTTATTTACCAACAGTTATTTTAAAAGAATAAATAAAAAGATTTTAAACATTCCAAAAAAACATTTTCAAAATTATCAAAAAAGAATCTGGAAGATATGAGGGCATTTTTTTTTATTTTGCAGAATGTATTCAAAATTTTTGGGAAAATTCGAATTTCAAAAGATATTTCGAAGTTCTTAAAAATTTTCAAAAATAATTAAAAAATGTGTAAACTGAGAAAAACGTGTAGATTTTTGACGATTTCAAAATAAAATTACGAAAAATTTTCAAAAATGTCCAAAATGTATCCGGAAGATTTTAAAACAATGTTCGGAAAAATTCGAGTCAGTTAAAATGGAATTTAAGAATTTTTAGAATTTTGAAGAGATTAAAAATACTTTAAAACTTTGAAAGATTTCCGAAGATTCGAAATTTTTATTTCGTATTAAAAATCATTCTTTCCTTCAAATTATAATTTGCGTCAATTTTTTTTTATCTTAGACTGAAAAATCATTTTTGGTTGCAAATTCAACATCTTTTTTGAAAATTCGTCTTTTTGGTTGGAAATTAATTTCTTTGGCAGAAATGTCTTGTTTTTAAATTAAAACTGTTACTCTTTGGTTTAAGATTAAAATACTGTTTGGCTGAGGATTCAACTATTTTATTGGAAATTCAATAAAACAACTGGTTAAAAATTATTTTTTTAATCGAAAATTAATCTTCTTGGTTGAAAATGCATCTTTTTTGTTGAAAATGAATCTGTTTTTGTTTGAGGATTTAACTATTTGGTTGAAAATTCGTCTTTTTTATGGATTTTACTATTTTTAAATTAAAAATTTTTTTCATTAAAATATCAACTAATAAATTTTTTGTTGAGAATTCATATTTTTATGGTTGAAAATTCAAATACTTGTTTAGAAATGGGAAAATTTTATAAAAAATTAATTTTTTTCCGTTAAATATTCAATATTTTATTTTAAAACGTATTTGGTTGGAAATCTAACTACTTGTTTAAAAATGAAACAATTTTATTAAAAATTCAATTTTTTCGTTAAATATTCAATATATTAGTTGAAAAAGTCTTTGGTTGAAAATGTCACTATTTCGTAAAAAATTCGTCTTTTGGTAGAAAAGTAATCTTCTTGGTTGAAAATTCATTTATTTGGTTGAAAAATCAATTACTGGGTTTAAAATTAGCTTTCTTCTTACAAATACATAATTTCGAATTAAAAAATTAAACTATTATGTAGAAAACTCGACTGTTTTGGTAAAAATTTCCTCTTTTTTGGTTAAAAATGCAACTGGTTGAAAATTAACCTTTTTCAGATAAGGATTCAACTATTTTGTCACAAGTCATTCCAAGTGTAAAATCCCCTTTTTCAGCTCTCCCCAATCACAAAAATCACCCTCAAGTGTCAAATCCCCCTTTCCAGATCACTCCATCCTCAAAAATTACCCGTCAGTGTCAGACCTCTCTGTTCAGCTTTCTTCAGCCTCAAGAATCACTCCGAAGTGTAAAATCTCCCTTTTCCAGCTTTCAGCCTCGCAAGTCACCCTGAGTGTAAAATGCCCCTTTTCCAGCTCTCCTCAATTCTAAAATTCACTATCAGGTGTCAAATTCTCCTGCCCAGCTTTCACCAGTCTCGCAAATCACTTCGAGTGTAAAATCCCCCTTTTCCAACTCTCTTTAGCCTCACAAGTTACCCTTAGTGTAAAATTCCCTTTTCCAGCACTAATCAATCTCAAAATTCACCCACAAGTGTCAAATCCCCCTTTCCAGCTCTCTTCAGCCTCGCAAGTGACTCAAGAGTGTAAAATCTTCCTTTTCCAACTCTCTTTAGTCTCACAAGTTACCCTTATTTTGAAATCCCCTTTTTCAGCTTTCACCAGCCTCACAAGTCACCCTAAATGTAAAATCTCCCTTTTCCAACTCTCTTAAGCCTCAAAAGTTACCCTTGGTTTAAAATGCTCTTTTCCAGTACTCCTCAAACCCAAAATTCACCCACAAGTGTCAAATCCCCCTCCCCAGCTCTTTTTAGCCGCACAAGTCACCCTTAGTGTAAAATCCCCTTTTCCAGCTCTCTTTAGCCTCAAAAATTAACCCCAAGAGTCCAATCCCTCTATTCAGCTCTCATCAGACCCAATAAACACTCGTGTGAAATCGCCCTTTCCTAGCTCTGCTTAGCATCACAAGTTACCCTAAATGTAAAATCGCCACAGAATCGTCACGAACGGACAATTTTCTGTGAAAAATAAAACTCTGAGTTGAACTTTTCAGGATGATTCAATCATTTTGTTAAAAATTCTTTTTATTTCAAATGAGTTCAACTGTTTTTAGTTAAAAATGAAAATATTTTTGGACTGAAGTATCAACTATTGCATTTTTCTTTGAGAATTGATATCTTTTGGTTAAAAATTCAACTGTCTGGTTGAAAATAAACTTTTCCGAAGAGCAAAATAGGATTTTTCGATGAAATTAGAGAGGATGAAAGATAGGTGGATATAAGTAAAAGGGGAAAGGGAAAATGGAAATATAGAAAAGAGAGAGAGAGAAGGAGAGAGAGAGAGAGAGAGAAGAGTAAGCTCGACCGAAAAGTTTGTCTAACGGTAAAGCGATGAGTTAACATTAATATATTCTGTCTGAAAGTTTTTATAATATTCCACGGGCATTGTCTGCCGTGGAACAATAAAACCGCTGTTCCCGTTTACGACGGACGATTTTTCAGCGAGTCGCAGAAACCAGGCGAAGCACCGCCTCACTACAAAGAGAAGAATAAAGGAAAGAGAGAGAAATGCAAGCGAAATAAAAGACGAGGAAGGGAATATCCTGAGTGGAGGGAGTCCCTGAATTTAAAAAGATTAATTTCACGGAATTTCTATACTTCCAAGACAGAGAGGGAAAGATCTGGAATTAAGGAATTAAAATCACAGAAGGAAGAAAAGTAGGAAAAAGGGAATAAAGCAAATACAGGGAAAAGAGGAGAAGAAAATATTAAACAGTATAGAAAAAAACAGAGAGATGAAAAAGCAGAAATTCGATTTGTTATTCAAGTAGTAAAAGTATTGAATTTTCAAAAAAGTATATGAATTTTTAACCGCATAGTTGATTTTTCAACCGGAAAAATGAATTTTCAACCAAGGAGATTAATTTTCCACAAAAAAAATTATGAATTTTTAACTAAAAATTAAATAGGTAAATTTGAAGTGTAAGCAAATTAATTTTCAACTAAAATGATGATACTTGAGACAAAAGAATTAATTCTTAACCAAATAGTATACATTTTTAACAGAAAAAAAAAGTTTTCGATCAAAAAGGGAATATTTAAATTTTCAATAAAGAAATTAATTCCCAACAAAAAAAACGAATTTTCAACAAAACAATTAAACTTTCAAGCCAAAGAGATAAATATTCAAATAAAATAATGAATCTTCGGAAAAAAGTTAATTTTTAAGCGAATAGTAGAATTTGAAACAAACAAAAAATATTTTTTTACCAAAAAGATTAATTTTCTAAGAAAAATAACGAATTTTCAACAAATCACATAAATTTACAATCAAATAGATGAATTTTCAAACAAACAGATGAATCAAAAGAAAAATATTTTGTAACCAAAACAATCAATTTTCTACCAAAAATGGAATAGTTACATTTTCAGTTAAGCAAAAATTAATTTTCAACCAAAAAAGAAAACGAATATTCTACGAAATTTTCAAATTTTCATCCAAAGAAATAAATTTTCAACTAAAATGATAAATTTTTAACCAAAAATAGAATAGTTCATATTCCAAAAACAAAAAATTAATATTTAACCAAATAGTAGAATTTTCAACAACAAAAAAATGAATCTTTAACCAAGAAAATTAATTTGAAAGCAAATAGTAATTTTAAACGAGAAATTAACTTTCTACCAAAAAGATTAATTTTCTACCGAAAATTACGAATTTTTAACAAAATATATGAATTCTCAACTAAACAGTTTAATTTTCAAATAAAAAAAGGATTTTTTTACCAAAAAGGGAATAATTAAATTTTCAGTTGAAAAATTAATTTCCAAAAAAAAAAATCTACAAAATATTTAAACTTTTAAACCAAAGAGATGAATATTCAAATAAAATCAACAATATTTAAATAAAAAAATTAATTTGTAACGAAATAGTTCAACTTTTAACCAAAAAGTTGAATTTTCCACCAAAAATGTGAATTTTCAACCAAGAAAATTAATTTTCCACACAAAAAAAAATTCTTAACAAAATATATTAATTTTGAACAAAACGAGATACATTTTCAACCAAAAATATAATATTTCTCAATTCTTTAAACAATTAATTTTTACCCAATAGTAGAATTAAAAAAAAAAGAATCTTTAACAAAGAAAATTTAATTTTCAAGAAAATAGTAGAATTTTAAACAAAAAATCAATTTGCCACAAAAAAGATTAATTTTCTACCAAAAATGGCGAATTTTTAACAAAATGCATGAATTTTTAACCCAACAGATTAATTTTCAAATGAAAAAAAAAGTATTTTCAACCAAAAAGGGAGTACTTAAATTTTCTGTTAAAAAAAATTATTCCCAACCAAAAAAAATGCTTCAACAAAATAGTTAAATTTTTAAACTAAAGAGATAATTATTGAAATAAAATGTAAAATCTTCAGTACAAAAAAGTAATTTGTAATAAAGTAGTTCAAGTTTGAAACAAATAGTTGAATTTTTAACCAAAAAGATTAATTTTTAACCAAAAATACGAATTTTCAACCGAGATGATTAGTTTCCTACTGAAAACGAATTTTTAACAAAATAGATCAATTTTTTACTAAAACCAGTTAATTTTCTGTCAAAAATAGTAAAGTCATATTTTTAATTAAACAAAGTCAATTTTCAACAAAAAAGAAGAAAACGATTAAATTTTAAGTTATAAAAATTATTTGAAAAAAATATACTAAATCATTGAGTTTTTAATAAAAAATAAAATAATTCTGAAGTAAAAAAGATAAATTTCATTCAGTTAAAAAAATTAATTTTTAATCCAAAAGATGAATTTTCAACCAAGAGGAGTTCTACTGAAAAAAGTTGAATTTTCAACAAAATACCTGAATATTGAATTAAATAGTTGAATTTTCGACCAAATTAATTCATTTTCAAACCAAAAAGACAAAGCAAGAAAAGAGTTAAATTTTCAACCAAGAAGAATTTTTTCAGTCAAGAAAGAAAAAAAGTTTATCAAAGATGTTGGATTTTCAAGCCGATAAGAGGAATTATCTACGAAATATGAATTTTTACCAATAAAGTTCATTTTGAGCCAAATATTTGAATCTTCAACCCGAAAGGACGAATTTTCAAGAAACCAGATGAATTTTCAATAAAAAATCACTACTTTTTACTGAAATTCTTGAATTTTTGAGCAAGATGATCAAATTCTCAACAAAATAATCCACTTATTAACCGTAAAAGATAAATTATCAACCAAAAATATTATAGGAGACTTTTAAACCGAAAAGAATTAACTTTCAATTTAAACTAGTTGCATTTTCTTACTGGGTTCTATTTATTCAGTTCGCTTTCAAGCGTAAAAACTGCTATAAATAAATATGAATTGTGATAATTTATAGACTAAAGAATAATATTTTAATTAAATAAAAATTTTTTTAACGCTTTTAAAACATTGGGTTAAAAAATTGAAAATTTTGTTTATAAAATCTTAGTAAGATTTTGTAGAAGAG
>CAKNXH010081364.1:32931-43030 GCA_932178445.1 Andricus quercusramuli
TGTATTTAGGGTAGAAGCAAATTATATATGGTAGAAACAAACTTTTGGCTATGGTCGATGTAAATCTTTAAGGAAAACAAAACTTAAATGGTACAAGCAATCTTGTAATCATGGTAGAAGCAAGCTTTTGACTATGGTGGATGGAAATCTCTAAGGAAAACAAAACTTTTATGGTAGAGGCAAACTTGTATTTAGAGTAGAAGCAAACTATATAGATGTCAGGAGCAAACTTTTGACTATGGTGAATGTCAATCTCTATGGAAAACAAAACTTAAATGGAAGAAGCAATCTTGTAATCATGGTAGAAGCAAGCTTTTGACTATGGTGGATGGAAATCTCTAAGAAAAACAAAACTTTTATGGTAGAAGCAAGCTTGCATTTAGGGTAGAAGCAAACTATATATGGTAGGAGCTAACTTTTGACTATGGTTGATGCAAATCTCTGAGAAAAACAAAACTTGCATAATGTACGCAAACTTGTATTTAGGGTAGAAGCAAACTATATATGGTAGAAGCAAATTTTTGACTATGGTGGAATGGAATCTCTAAGAAAAACAAAACTTAAATGGTAGAAATAAACTACCTATGGTAGAAGCAATCTTGTAATGATGTTAGACTTTTGACTATGGTGGATGCAAATCTCTAAGGAAAACAAAACTTTTATGGTAAAGGCAAACTTGTATTTAGGGTAGAAGCAAATTATATATGGTAGGAACAAACTTTTGACTATGGTGGATGTAAATCTCTAAAGAAAACAAAACTTAAATGGTAGAAGAAATCTTGTAATGATGGTAGAATCAAACTTTTGACTATGGTGGATGCAAATCTCTAAAGAAAACAAAACATTTATGGTAGACGCACACTTCTATTTAGGGCTCGATTTAGGGCAGAAGCAAATAGTATGCGGTAGGAGCAAACTTTTGACTATGGTACAAGCAAACGTTTAACTCTGGTCGAAGCAGATCTATAAGGAAAGGAAAAAACTTGAGGATGATAGTGTCAGTATATCAGTAACATCAATTTTTAAAAAACACATAGAAAGAATAGAAACAGAAAAGGATAAAAAGAGATAAGGAGAAGACATGTGAAACAATAAATTTCCTTTTCCATTAAGAACATTATGCTCATAACAAATTTGTATACATGGTGGAAGGATATAATCTACTGTTGAAGTAAACTACCCATGGCAAAAGCAAACTATTAACTACTGTGGATGCAAATTTCTGAAGAAAACAAAATTTCGTGGTAGAAGCAAACTTGTATCTATGGTAAAATCAAACTTTTAACTATGGTGGAAGCAAACTTTTGACTATGATGGATGCAAATATCTAAGGAAAGAAACAACTTGAGGATGATAGTGCCAGAAGATCAGATCAGACAAATTAAATATAAAAAACATAGAGATGGAAACTATAGAAACAGAAAAGGATAAAAGAAGAAGAAAGGTGAAATAAGAAAATATTAAATTCCCTTTATCCATTAAAAACATCATGCTCCTATAACAAACTTGTATACATGGAGGATGAAAACTATCTACTGTTGAAGAACACTATCTTTAGTGTACAGGAACTATCAATGATTGAAGCAAACTATCCATGGTTAACGCAAACTACCCATGGTGGAAGCAAACTATCTACGGTGGAAGCAAATCTCTAAAGGAGAAAAAACTTGATAGTGATATAAGGTCAGTGAGAACTGAGGGAGGTGGATTCATGAAAGAGGGGTTGGGTTGGTATGGTTTTGTGGGTGCTGGTGGGAGAAGGGGGGGGGGCGTAGAAGAAGCGGGAGAGATGAATTAAAAGTAAACACGCCGAGAGCCCTGGTCGGGGCCACGCGTATTTCTGGTTGAAGTAATTACGTGCCACGCCAGCTGCCACGGACTTTAAATTATAGAAATTATGAAATCCACACGAAGAAAGGCTGCAACTCTTATCCCATTTCTTTATTATCTTTAGAAAAATTGTTTATGTAGTTGCCGTCTAGCCGGAAAATCAATCAATTGCCAGATCACAGAATCAGTGAGAAGTTCCCCCAACCTCACCATACGAAAAAAAAAAAAATGGTGTTCTGCAACTAATATAATAACAAGCGAAGCGCTGGAGGAATTTCTTCGCTCTTTGTCTGGCACGACCATTTTTCTCTGTAATATATTTTATTGCTATGCGAGTCCCTCTCTTTCTTTTTCTCTAGCTTTCTCATTTTGTCTCTCCTTCTTCGTCTTCGTCTTGGCCTCCCCGCCACCCGCCGAAGAAGAGACTTTATTATACGTTTCCTTCTCACTCTGTGTGTCTACCTACGACTCTTGGTCCTTGAGAAAGAGGAAGATGCCGTGATAATTGTTAAATTATAATATACAAATAATAACAGCCACGCCGGCAGGCTGGCGCCGGTACAGTCCGATTGCGAGGCTCTATTCGGATTGACTGTTGCATTATACAATTTCGTTTAGGCTCAAACCAATTTCTTCTGCATCATCTCAAATCAATATCCCTGCTGATTTTTGACTCTTCGGACTTTTTTCAAATTATTTTTATAATTCATGCAAGGTACTGGCAATTATTAAAGAATTTTTTGCCAAACCGGTCAGCGCTAGGGCTGATATTACGGAAATTTCCATATTGGAAGACAGTTCAAAAAAATAATATTTAGTTAGAGGCTGTCTATCAAAAACGGAACATTCCCTAATGGTGGACAGTTCGTGCATAAAATAGTCCTTAATTACCAATTCAAAGGTCTTTTAGTAGAAAATCCATCTTTTTGGTTGAAAATTTTAATATTTTCATGACAGTATGACTATTTTGTAGAAAGTTTACTGATCTTTTTGAAGATTCAGGGTGGCGATTTGGCGGACGATTTCAAATTCCTGGTAATTTCCCGGTTTTTCCCGGTCAAGTTTTTCAATTTTCCCGGTCAACCCAAAAGTAACATATTCATATTTACCGGAAAACGCAAATATTTATTTGTAACAAAAAATGGAATAGTTAAAATTACAGTCGAAAAAATGAGTTTTCAACAAAAAACCGGATTTTCAACAAAATAGTTTAATTTTCAACCTAACTGATGATTTTTCAACAAAAATTATGAATCAACTGAAATAATTGAAGTGGAAAAAAACGATGAAATTTTCAATTGGAATAAGTTCAATTTACACTTTAAACAATTATTTTCCACACAAAAAAAACTACTTTAAAAAAAAAACTAATTTTCGAAAAAATAGTTACATTTTCAAGCAAAGTGATGAATTTTCTACTAAAATTGTAAAACTTTAAATGGAATACTTAAATTTAAAGAAAAAGATCAATTTTCAACTAAAATGATGAATCTTTAACTAAAATAATTGAATTTTTGACCAAAGAGATGAATTTTTAACTAAAATTATAGAACATTAAACTGGAATAATAGTTACATTTTCAGTTTGAAAAAAAACTCAACCAAAAAAGAAACAAATTTTCAACAAAATAGTTCAATTTTCGGCAAAAAAATTCTTTTCAATCCAAAGAAAAAACAAGTTTTCAATCAAAAAACTCAATTTTCAAATTAAGAAATGAATTTTCAATTAAAATTACGAATCTTCAGCCAAAAAATCTAATTTTTAACAAGAGAGTAACTTTTAACCAAGTAATTTTATTTTCAAACCTGAAAGATGAATTTTTTACTGAAATGATAAATATTTCACTGGGATACTTGAATTTTAAACGGAAAAGAAGAATTTTTAAAAAAGAAGATAAACTTTCAAGGAAAAAGATAATTTTCTACTAGAAAAAGTGATTTTTTAACAAAATACGTAAATTTTTAACGAAGTAGTTGAATTTTCAATTTAAGAAAAATTTCATCCAAATTATTGAATTTTGAACTAGACAAGATCAATATTTTCAATCAAAAATGGTACAGTTAAATTTTCAATTTAAGAAATTAATTTTCAACCAAACTGATGAATCTTTAATCGCAAAAATTAATTTTTAACAGTAGAGTTTAACTTTCAATCAGGTAATTTTATTTTCAACCTAAAAGATGAATTTTCAACTAAAATGATAAATATTTAATTGGAATACTTGAATTTTTAACCGAAAAGATGAATTTTCAAGCATAAAGATTGATTTTCTACAAGAAGACGAATTTTCTACAAAGTACACACATTTTCAAACGAATAGTTTAATTTTTAAATAAAAAATATCAATGTTCAACCAAAAATAAAATAGTTAAATTTTTGGTTAAAAATATAATTCTTAACCAACAAAAAACGGATTTTCAGCAAAATAGTTCAATTTTCTACTGGAATAGTTAAATTTTTAGTTTAAAAAATTGATTTTCAAGAAAGTAGTTACATTTTCAACCAGAGATGAATTTTCAATTAAAATGATGAATTTTCAACCAAAATCAGAAGTAAAGAGAGGCAGCGCCGTCCGATGGGGCAAAGGCGACTTTGCTTATAACATCGCTATTACTTAACAATTTTAATTCTACTTTACATTAAATAAATATATTTTATTACAGAGATTGTTACTTAATAAAATCTTGAAAATTGAAGTTATAAAAAAAATGCAGAAAATAGTTTTGACAACGAAAGAATGGAAGATTCGCTGGCAGAAATATAAAATTTTCAATATTAAGGCCATGTGACGAGTGGGTCACATGACCGGATTCCTACCTTACCGACACTTTTTTTATTTGTAAACTTATGTTCAGACGAATAGCCACATCGAGTTGAAAATTTGGGATGCTAAATAAGAAGCACTAAGAAAGGTGGGTCTGGTCTTAAATTTTAATAATCATAAAAAAAGCAAGAAAAAAAAATATTAAAAAAACTTTTCATAATTATAAAAATTCCTTACTGCTTCTTATTTACTATCCCAAATTTTCAACGCGATGTGGCCCTTCATGTGAAAGTAAGTTAAGAAATAAAAAAAGTGCCGGTAAGTTAGGAATCTGGTCACGTGACCCACTCATCACATGGCCTTAATGACAATACTTACAGTACCACAGAAGCGAACCATCATATTTTTCCATCTTTAGATGTTTTAATTTTCATAAAAAGCTGTGGTCGCCTTTACCCTCCGATAGGGCGCAAAGGCGACGAAATACAGTTTGTTAAAAATAATTCAATTATCGAATCATTGTTTCATTATTGTAGGACTTGAAATGAAAAAATGGATCAATTCCACATCTAAATAACTTTAAAAAAATCACCGACTCTCAACTGGTCGGCGCTGCCCCTCGCGCTATAACAATATGACGCCGCATCCTCGAAATTTAGTGAAGAATAATGTTTCCTAAAACAAAATATATTTTCCCGTAAAATAGAGTTGGCAGGTTGGAAAGGGGAAATGGGGGTAGCGTTCAAGACTTGAAGTTTGAAAGTTTTGCGAACGTGGATCGCACCCTGCAACTTGTATGTTATGCCGGATCAGTACTATGATACGACTGCATGTGGGCACCATATGTATATATATCTATATATATCTATGTATAGTATATATACATATAGGAATAAAAAGCATAACGACTTGAAAGATAAATTTCCCCCGGCAAGAACCCTACCTGGAATTCGAGTTGGAGGAGAAGAAAAATAAGCTTGGAAAGAGTAATAATAAAGAAATATGTTTCTCTTCAGTCAGGCAGGGGTTGCCCCTCACGTCGCTGTCCGACTCCTGCTTTCTGCCCCTCTGTCCCCTCCACCCTCTGCCTATACCCCGCACTCCTCAAGCAAAGTTTCTCTCCTACCACCTTCGCGGCTCTCCCTCACTCACCCCCTATTCTACCTCGTTTAAGGTTCTCCTATGTCGAAAGCAGCTGGTGCACACGGGAATCGGGATGAAACCTAATCGTCGGTTGCTGCTTGCTTGCTTGCTTGGTTCCTTCACTTTTATTTGTATTCGTATTTTCCATCATTCTTTCTTTATTTCTTTCTTTCTTTCCATCTTAATGTTCTTTTTCTTACTTTTTTCCTCCCTCAATACGAGAGAAACAATGCAGGTAAACAATTTCAATTTAATAATCAAGAGGATAATGCGCCGAGATTGAAGATCAAATTCTCCGCGCTTTGAATCCTTTGTGATGTTTGGATTGTAAGGAAATAGAATTTTAGGAGATTTTTTTTCGTTGCGACCTCGGTTGCGACTTCTTCATGGCTTTATGGACCGATTTTATGTCGAAGCTCAATCTATTGAAAAAAATCTGCACCCCGCACTCTTTCCAACTCTAAAACCGCGCACTTACCAACTCGAAAAATGTCCCTCCAGAATCAATTAATCACGCGCACTCTTTCTATCTCGAAAAACGCTCTTAGATCCAATAAACACACTGCGCTCATTCCAACTAGAACCAACCCTCTAAAATCCAATAAACACCCCGCGCTCTTTCAAACTCAAAAAGCCACCCTCTAAAATCCAATAAACACCCCGCGCTCTTTCAAACTCCAAAAACGACCCTTTAAATCAAGAAATCACGCCGCGCTCTTTCCAACTCAAAAAATACCCTTCTAGAAGCAAGTAATCACGCCGTACTCTTTTGAACTCGAAAAACGCACCTCTAGAATCCAACAAATACCCCGTGCTCTTTCCAAATAGGAAAGTGCCCCTCTAAAATCTAATAAACACCCTGCGCTCTTTCCAACTCCAAACAGCTCTTTAAAAACCAATAAACACCCCGCGCTCTTCCAACTCAAAAAATGACCCTCTAAAATCCAATAAACACTCCATGCCTTTTCCAACTCGAAAAACTCCCCTATAAATCAAGTAATCACGCCGCGCTCTTTCCAACTCAAAAAATACCCTTCTAAACTCAAGTAATTACGCCGCATTCTTTACAACTCGGAAAGTGCCCCTACAAAATCTAATAAACACCCAGCCCTCTAAAATCCAATAAACACCCCGCGCTCTTTCCAACTCAAAAAAAGTTCCTCTAAAATCCATTAAAAACACTGCGCTCTTTCCAACTAGAACCAACCCTCTAAAATCCAATAAACACCCAGCCCTATAAAATCTAATAAACACCCCGTGCTCTTTCGAACTCAAAAAACGTTCCTCTAAAATCCATTGAAAACACTGCGCTCTTTCCAACTAGAACCAACCCTCCAAAATCCAATAAACACCCAGCCCTATAAAATCTAATAAACACCCCGCGCTCTTTCCAACTCAAAAAACGTTCCTCTAAAATCCATTAAAAACACTGCGCTCTTTCCAACTAGAACCAACCCTCCAAAATGCAATAAACACCAAGCGCTCTTCTAACTCAAAAAGCCACCCTCTAAAATCCAATAAAACACCCCATGCCCTTTCCAACTCGAAAAACGACCCTTTAAATCAAGTAATCACTCCGCGCTCTTTTCAACTCAAAAAATAGCCCTCTAGAAATCACACCGCACTCTTTTCAGCTCTCAACTCGCGCAGGATTCAAACCTCGCGCTTCCCTACTTTCGGTCCTCACACTTTGTGCCCGGTTTAGTTTACAGTGTAATGCATATAAAAAAGCTCCTGAAAAGAAGCCACTCAAAAATGAAGTAATCACACCTCGCACTTCCCAACTAGAAAAACGCCCCTCTAGAATCAGTTAATAACACCGCGCTCTTTCCAACCCGAAAAATGCCCCTCTAAAATCCGGTAATCATGCCGCGCCTTTTCCAACTCAAAAAAAGTGCAGGATTTGAGTCTTGCGCCCTTTCCAACTCGAAAAAGTCCCTTTATAATCAGGCCAAAAAAGACTTCAAGCAAAAAAGATTTTGATTTAAATGAATAAAACTGTCAAATTCAACCAAAAAAATTGATTTTTCAACAAAATAGTTGAATCCTCAACCGAAAAGAATTTTCAACAAAACAGTTGACGCTTCAACCAAAAACGATACTTTTTACCGAAATAGTTAAATTTTTAACAAACAAAAATTAAATTTTCAAACTAAATGAATTTTCAAACAAATAGTTGAATATTTCACTAAAAGAGTTCAACTTACAATCAAAAATGAAATTGTTCAATTTTTAATTAGGAAAATTAATTTTCAACAAAAAAAAAACAGTTTTCAACCAAGAAGATTAATTTTCTACTGAAAAAGACGAGTTTTTAAATAAAGCACATGAATTTTTAAATAAATAGTTGAATTATCCACTGAGACTTTTGCAGAAAGTAGTTAAAATTTCAACCAAGGAGATGAATTTTCATGCTAAGGAATAATTTTCTAAAATGTTTTTTTTTTTTTAATACATTAATCGAGACATTAATTTAACCAAATAGATGAATCTTTAACTGAAAAATAATGAGAACGTAAAAAGAGAAATTATTAACTGAAAAATTAACAGATACATTTTGAGTTAAAAAAATTAATTTCAAACAAACAAAAAAAAACAATTTTCAACAATATATTTGAAATTTTTTACGAAGAATAATAATTTTGTTACCAAGTAATTGTATTTTCCACCAAAAACGTGAATTTTTAACAAAGAAGGTTAATTTTCTATCAGAAAAGACGAATTTTCAACCATGCATCTGAGTTTTTAAATAAAAAATATCCATTTTTTAAATGAAAAATAGAATAGTAAATTTTCAGTTGAACAAATTAATTTTCAAAACAGAAAAAGTTTCAACAACAAAGTTAAAAACTATTTGGATTACTTATATAATTTAGTCTGAATTGTATGGATTACTCTGGATTACAAGTTAATTGCTTGGATTATCTAAATTAATCAAATTCACTCGATTAAAAGTGGATTACTCTGGATTATAAGTGGATTACTGTGGATTATAAGTGGATTAAATTGGATTATCCGGGCTACTGGGATTACTGCGGATTACAAGTGAATTTAAGAGGATTACAAGTGGATTGCAAATGGATTACAAGCGGATTGCAAATTGATTGGAAGTGGATTACTTAGGATTACAAGTGGACTGCAAATGGATTACGTATGATTACAAGTGGATTACAAATGTATTACAAGTGGATTACGTAGAATTGCCGGTGAAAAAAGTATGATTACATGTGGATTGAAAATGGATTACAAGTGGATTACGTAGGATTAAAACTGGAATTCAAATGGATTATGTAGGATTACAAGTGGATTTCAAATGGATTACAAGTGGACTGCAAATGGATCACAAGTGGATTACTTAGAATCACAGGTGGATTACGTATCATTACAAGTGGATTGAAAATGAATTAAAAGCAGATAACGTAAGATTAAAAGTGGATTACGTAGGATTATAACTGGATTACGCCACATTACAACTGGTTTACTCCAGATGACAAGTAGATATGTGGATTGCTCTAGATTATATGTGGATTGCCTTGGATTACAAGTGGAGTGCCTTGGATTACAAGTGGATTGTCTTGGGTTACAATTAGACTACCTCGGATTCCAAGTGGATTATTTCGGAATACTGGTCTTACTCCAGATCAAGAGTGGATCACTCTCGATTACAGGTGGATTTCGCTGGATTATAAATGGATTAAAATTGGATTACTCAAAATTACAAGTAAACTACTTCGGATTCCTAGTGGATTACTCTGAAATACTGGCATTACTCCAGATTACAAGTGGATCATCCTGGATTATATGTGGATTGCTCTGGCTTATAGGTGGATTGCCTTGGATAACAAGTGGATTACGCTGGATCAGAACTGGATTACTTCAGAATACAAGTAGATAAGTGGATTGCTCTGGATTACTGCGTGTTACAAGAAGATTACGTCAGATTCCAAGTAGATTACACCGGATTACAAGTGTATTTATATTACAAGTGGATTACGCCAGATAAAAACTGGATTACTTTAGATCACAATTAGATAAGTGGACTGCTCTGGATTACTCCATATTACAAGTAGATTACGCCAGATTACAAGAAGATTACAAGTGGATTACAAGTGAATTACACCGGATTACAAGTGGATAAGTGGATTGCTCTGAATTACTCCGTGTTACAAGAAGATTACGCCAGACTACAAGTAGATTACACCGGATTACAAGTGGATTACGCCAGATCAGAACTGGATTACTTTAGATCACAAGTAGATAAGTGGATTGCTATGGATTCCTCTATATTACAAGTAGATTACCCCAGATTACAAGTAAATTACTCCGGATTACAAGTGGATTAGCCGAATCAGACCCGATTAC
>CAKNXH010081366.1:0-10480 GCA_932178445.1 Andricus quercusramuli
TGAAAAAGGCGTTGGTGCTTCTAGGAACCATTTCTGAGAGTTAAAAAAGCATTGGTACTTCTAGAGACCATTTCCGGGAGTTAAAAAGGCGTTGGTGCTTTTAGGAACCATTTCTAGGAGTGAAAAAAGCGTTGGTGCTTCTAGGACTTTTTATAAGAGTTGGACTGGGCGCAGGTGTTTCTAGAGACAGGACGTTGGTGGTTTTTGAGCACGTAGGGAGTAGGGACACTCTATGAGAGTTGGAGAAGGCTTTAGGGATTCTTGGGCGCCCAGGGACAATTTATGACAATTAGACACAGCGTTGGTGGTTCTCAGGACAATAAATGAGTTGAAAACGGCGTTAATAATTCTACAAATCTAGAAACAATTTACAAGGGTTGAACGAAACGTTACTGGAAAAAGTATGAATAAAATACAAGCTTAGTTTTATCTACGTATGCAATAAAACAATAATAATAATCGAAGTCATCATCCATATCTCGTGCAAATGCTCTTTACATTAAAATGAAAATGGTACCTAAAATCTAGAAAACCTGTAAGAACCTATAGGGATGCAAAGTTGGATATGAGAGTAAAAAATAGTCAATCGGACGGTAAAAAGGTCGTTTCGCGTGTTCGTCGCGCTTCGATGAAAATCCAGCCGCCATGCAAATAGGTTCCCTTCCATTAAAACCTTTACACCGACTTGATGAATTTTGCTTTTATTCTGAAATCTAATGCAAAGAAATTAAAATATAGTCACGCTAATTAAATTTTTTTTTAATGAACACAATCTTTGACAATAATCAATAAATGGAATCTAAAGTTATACAATAGAGATCACATTATTAAATTTTTAATCAAATATAAAAGCCGGCTTATCAAAACTTTTGTAATCTGTGGACAAGATTAGGTTTTTAAAGAGAACATTTAATCTCGAGTTTGCGTGTTAATAAATCAATTCCATCAATTTATAGAGATCAGAGTGAATAACAATTCTTGATAATTTATTTACAGCTCTAGTTATAATTAACTTCGATTTATCTAAACTTAAATCCAGTGCTGTTTAATTATTTGTAACATAGACATTTAGAGGTAATAGCATCACAAACAACTAAAATATGTAAAAGCTAATTTGATTCTCTGACGCAAAATACTCTAATAAAATATTATTTTCATGAGACACTCTAAATTTAAATCGGTCAAAAGTTGACTGATTAAATTAATCAAGCAAGCTTTGACTGAAAATCAGATTTCTACATCATAAGATTTAAAATAAACGATTTTTTTTATCTCTCTGTTCCCATTTATAATTTTAATTTTTTGTTCGAAAATTTTTCGCTTTGACTGAGAATTCTTTTGAAAAATTTCGTGTTCTAATTCAAAATTTTGATTCATGCCGAATTTAAATTTGAAAATTTACTTTTGATTGATTCAAATTGAGACACTTCTATATCCGATGATTCAAAATGAATGTTTCTCTTCAGTAATTTGCTGTTTCAATCCAGAATTCTATTTCTTCACAAAAATTCCCGAATGCAACTGAAAATAAGAATTATTTTGAAAAATTTCGTGTTCTAATTCAACATTTTAATTCTTGTCGAATTTAAGTGTGAAAATTCCCTTTTAAATGATTCTAGTTTAGACATTTTCACATCAGACGACATAAAATGAATGATTTTTTTTTTAAATTCATGTTCCAACATGGAATTTTAATTATTTTTGAAAATTACCCCTTACAGTTTAGAATTAGATTTTTTTACAAAATTTCCTGTTAAAATGCCGAATTTAAATTCTTCTTGAAAATTTGCCGTGACAATTCAACATTAGAATTCTTTTCAAAAATTTCCAGTTCCAATCCAGAATTATAATTCTTTTCGAAAATTTCCTATTTTAACTAAGAATTAGAATTCTTTTGAAAAATAAATTCTATTCCAGAATTTTATTTGTTTTTTAAAATTCCCCGTTTCCGCTGAAAATAAGAATTTTTTTGAAAAATTCCCGGTTTTAATTCAAAATCTTAATTCTTTTCACAAATTCCTCATTTCAACTCAGAATTAGAATTATTTTTTAAATTCCATGTTCCAATCCAGAATTTAAAAAAAATGAAAATTAGAATTTTTTATGAAAATTCCTTTTTGCAACTCAGAATTAGAATTCTTTTCAAAAATTCCCTGTTCGAAACGAGATTTTTTTAAATTCCTTGTATCAACTCAGAATTACATTTTTTTTGAAAATTCATTTTTTTCAACTCAGAATTACAATTCATTTGAAAAATTCCCTGTTCCAATCCAGAATGTTTTTTAAAAATGAATATTTCTCGTATCAACTCATATTAATTTTTTGTTCGAAAATTCTTTTTTCTAACTCAGAATTGGAATTTATTAAAAAAGTTCTCTGTTCCAATCCAGAATTCTTAAAAACGAAAATTCCTCGTATCAACTCAGAATTAGAATCTTTTTTTGGAAATTTATTTTTCCAACCTAGAATTGGAATTCATTAAAAAAATTCCCTGTTCCAAATCAGATTTTTTTTAAATTTCTTGTATCAACTCTGAATTATAATTTTTGGTTTAAATTTTGTTTTTCAAGTCAGAAATAGAATTCATTAAAAAATTGCCAGTTCCAATCTAGAATTGTTTTTTTTTTAATGAAAATTCCTTTTTTCAACGCAGAATAAAATTTTTTTGAGAATTCCTTTCTTCAAATTAGATTAGAATTTATTGTAGAAATTCGCTGTTCCAAACCAGATTTTTTTCAATTCCTTCTATCAACTCATATTAAAATTTTTTTTAAACTCCCTTTTTTAAACTCAGAATTAGAATTCATTAAAAAAATTCCATGTTCCAATCAAAAAAACTTTTTTTATGAAAATTCCTCGTATCAACTCAGAATTAGAATTTTTTTTAAATTTCCTTTTTCAAACTCAGAATTGGAATTCATAAAAAAAATTCCCTGTTCCAAACCAGATTTCTTTTTAATTCCTTATATCAATTCAGAATTATAATTTTTTTTAAATTCCTTTTTTCAACTCAGAATTAGAACTCTTAAAAAAAATTCCCTGTCCCAAACCAGATTTTTTTTTAATTCCTTGTATCAATTCAGAATAATAATTTTTTTGGAAAATTCCTTTTTTCAACTAAAAATTAGATTACTTTTCAAAAATGCCCTGTTCCAATCCAGAATTTTTTTAAAACGAAAATTCCTCGTATAAACTCTGAATTACATTTTTTTTTAATTCCTTTCTTCAACTAAGAATTAGAATTCTCTTTTGAAGAATTCCTTGTTCCAATCCAAAATTTCGTGTTGTTGATAATTCCTTATTTCAACACAGAATTCAATTGAGAATGAGAATTCTTTAAAAAATAATCTCAGTTCCAAATCAAAGCTTTTTTTTAAAATTATTATGCGAATTATATATTTATATTATATTAATATTATAAATTCTTTTCGAATTCAAGTATGAAAATTCACTTTTGACCAATTGAAATCTAGAATCCACAGAAACATTATTTTGAGTAGTAGAATATTATTGTAATGAGTAAAAATGCGTGCACGAGATAGGAAATCAGATGCAAATAACGAAAAAAGGAGAAGGAAATAAAAAATGTTACATTTCGTTCTCTTATCCATAATTTACACGTAGCCTATACATACAGATAGAGACAGTGTTCGTATGGAGCTTGGAGTATATTTTCCAGGTTTATCATACGGATCATAAAATAAAATATATTGTAGAATGTAGGAGACGGAACGAGAGAATTCAACGTAAAAGTGCCGGATGTCATATGGCTGTCGAAGGGGCCGCGGGGGGAGGAGGGCTCACGTTCATACTACGTACAATATTAAAACGCAAATCACGTTGCGCAACCTAGTCGCGCGCGGGTCGATTGGAATGTCTTTCGCATTAATAAAATATCAAGAATATCAAAACTTATTATTATAAGGCATTATGAGGCATTATAATGAGTAAATACGAAATTTCATGTTTATTCATACTCGTAAAATAGGGTCTAGCGACTCGACGAGAGAGAAAGAAAGAGAGGGACAGGAGTTTCCGCATATTAAAAATAATAAATGAGCTCCGCAAATTGGCAAGCCGGTAGATGAACTATGAACTTAAGTATGGTAATTATTCAGTATTACTGCGAATAAAGTCTATTTTATACAATAATTTCGAAAAATCAAGATAAATATTCGCTTGCAGCTTCATTTTGCACAATTTTGCAAAATCAACATTATATTAGGTGTATTGAGAAATATTAGCTTTGACCTTCATTTTGTACAAACAAGATTATATTCATAATATTTTCTTTGACTTTCACTTTGCACAATTTTTCAAAATCAATATTGTATTCCGTGTATTAAGAAATATTTGTTTTGACCTTCATTTTGCATAACTTTGCAACATTTTACAAAATCAAGATTGTATTCTGCGTATTAAGAAATATTTTCTTGGAATATTTCGTGTATTGAGAAATATTTGCTTTGATTTACAGTACTTGAGAAGTCTTTTCAAAATCAGTATTATATTCCGTGTATTAAAAAATATTTTCATTGACCTTCATTCTGTACAATTTCACAATTCTGCATAATTATGCAAAATTTTACAAAATCAATGTCATAATCCTTGTATTGACAAGTATTTGCTTTGACCTTCATTCTGCATAATTATGCAAAATTTTACGAAATCAGTATCATATTGCGTGTATTGAGAAATATTCGCTTTGACCTTCATTTTGCATCATTTTTCAAAATTGTACAAAATCAAGATTATATTCCGCGTATTAAGAAATATTTTATTTAAAAATTCCCTGTATTAAGAAATATTTTCTTCGAATATTTCATGTACAAGAAATATTTGGTTGAAATATTCCGTATATTAAGTTATATTTTCTTTGAGCTTCATTTTGCAAAATCAGTTTATATTCCGTTTATTAAGAAATATTCGCTTCGATTTAAACTTTACAAGATTTTTCAAAATCAATATTATATTCCGTGTATTATGAAATATTTTCTTTGACCTTTATTCTGCATAATTTTGCAAAATTGTACAAAATCAATATCATATTACGTGTCTCGAGAAAAAATTTGCTTTTGACCTTCATTTTACAGAATTTTACAAAATGAAGATTATATTCCGTGTATTAAGAAATATTTGCTTAGATTATTCGGTGTATTAAGAAATATTTTCTTTGAATATTCCCTGTATTAAGAAATATTTTCTTCAAATATTCCGTGTATTAGGAAACATCTGCCTGAAATATTTAGTGTATTAGAAAATATCTGTTGAAATATTCCATATATTAACAAGTATTTGCTTGCAATATTCCGTGTATAAAAATATTTGCTTTGACCTTCATTGTGCACAATTTTTCAAAATCAAGAATGTATTACATGTATTAACAAATATTTGCTTGGAATATTCCGTGTATTAGAAAACATTTGTTTCGAATATTCCGTGTATCATGAAATATTAGAGTGGAATATTCTGCCTATTAAGAAATATTTGCTTGGAATACTCCGTGTATTAAGAAATATTTTCTTCGAATATTCCGTGTTTGAAGAAATATTTGCTTCAAATATTCCGCGTACTAGGAAATATTTGCTTGGATTAATCCGTCTATTAAAAAATATTTGGTTTGACCTCCATTCAGAACAATTTTGCAAAATCAAAAATATATTTCATGTATTAAAATTTTTTCCTTGGAACGTTTCGTGCATTAGAAAACGTCAGTTGGAATATTCCATATATTAACAAGTATTTTCTTGCGATATTCCGTGTATAACAAAATATTTGCTTTGACCTTCATTTTGTGTGATTTTTCAATATGAAGATTATATTCCGTATATTGAGAAATATTTTCTTTAATTTACCGAAATCAATTTATATTCCGTTTATTAAGAAATATCTGCTTTCATTTACACCTGCAAGATTTTTAAAAATCAATATTAAATTCCGTGTATTACGAAATATTTGCTCTGACCTTCATTTAGCACAATTTTGCAAAATCAAGAATATATTTCATTCATTAACATTTTTTTCTTGGAATGTTCCGTGTATTATGAAATATTTGATTGGAATATTCCGTATATTAACAAGTATACTCGCTTTGACCTTCATTGAGAACAATTTTCTAAAAGCATGAATGTATTCCATATATTAAAAAACATTTTCTTGCAATATTCCGTGCATTAGGAAATATTTGTTTGGAATATTCCGTGTATTAAGGAATATTAGCTTGGAATATTCTGTCTGTTAAAAAATATTTGCTTGGAAAATTGCGTGTATTAGGAAGTATTTTTCTTGGATAATTGCGCCAATTGAAAAATATTTGCTTTGACCTTTATTGCGGCAATTTTGCAAAGATTACATTCCGTGTATTAAGAATTAATTTCTTTGACCTTCATTCAAATAAGCATTTTATGGTGACTTTGAAATTTGAAGGAACAGCATTTTTAGAAAAAAGTATTTTTATTTTCAATTGGCTACAGTGTAATTATTGTAACCTGTTTACCAATCCGAGTTAAAATAACAATAGTTTTTCGATACTAAAAAAAAAAAACATAAAATGAATGAAGATCATTACTTACAATTGAAATAAGCTGAGATCACAATAACAAGGTACTCACCTGAAACAGTAAAAAAAATAAAAGTTAGTCATATTGTCATACAGTCACCATTATTATATGTTTTTAAAAAGTACAATATAAAATAAAAAATTAGTCGGATCGAAAATACAATATTACATATTTAAATATCATATGATTTAATATTTATACATTAGAAATTAATTCAATTTTCAATTCATTGAGTTCTATCCTTAAAAATGTCATGTCACCATCATCAAATGTCATCATCACCAAAATTGTTCGTTTCGTTGACAATCTGAACGAAACCGATCTCAAAGTTGTATTCGTAAATTATTTTAAATAAAGGAATTCATTGAATTCTTTATCCACATGGCTGAACCTTTGAAAGTATGAGATCAGATCTTACAATTGACAATTTGAGAAATTGAATATTTTGTTGAGCAGTGTCAACTACAGACGGGATCAAGGAGGAAAATAAATAAAATGCAAAGCGGGGGAATCAAATCATCGGAAAGAGTGGATATCGTCGAACCTATCCAGTGCGATTAAAATATAAAATGGTTTCGAGGATTCGCTGGTTTTACGTGCCATTTCAATTATTGTCCCACGCCAGGTACGATTTTTCACAATCAAGTTTTCTACTTTTTTACCTATCTACATTTTTTGTTTTTTCAACGCGGATACCGATAATTCTCGTGATCGTAAACCGTAAATCGTAAATCGAGAATCATACCTTTAATTTGAAACGGCAAATTATTACAAAACAAAAATTGTCTCGACTGGAATGAACGTTTGGTAGATCTAATAGAACTTTCCTCAATTTCAATAATACATTTATTATATCATTAGCTTAAAATCCAATTTTAATTTTGCTTAATTTTATAACAAAAATTTTAAGGGGCACCCTATTGAAGTGGTATCCTATTTCATGTGTTTCCTATTTCATGGGTACTCTATTCTTCATTATAAAATTAATTTTTATATAAATTAGTATTTTTCATGAATGATTCATCGCATGATTCATCGCGAGATATCATCAACTAAATAATATTGCGTTTATTTAATGTTACTCATTATTAATTCTAAAGCAATTAGCAATATGCGCTTCTCTCCCATGATTAAGTAATGAATTACTAATGCGCGTTATTAGTCCATTATAATATTGAATAACTTATTACAGCAAGTAACGAATAATTTTGAAATTCCTCCATTAGAAATGAGACATTGCACCAGGAATAATCCATTCTATCAAAGTTTCATGTTCGTCACTATAAAAATGCAATTTCTCAAGAAGAGAAATGATTTATAATTATAAATGCCTGACGAACGTATTGCTATTTTTAACGATTTCAGATAATTTAGGAGACTATCAATCGATACATATAAGAAATATGTAAAAACCATTTGTCCTTTAACTCGAGAAAATTAATTTTTCAATCATGAGAATGACAACTGGATAAAGATCATTCGCTTTTTTCGCCCTTGAACACATAATTCAAAGAAACGTTTGCAAAAAGACACAGTAATTGTTTTTAAATGATACTTGAATCATATATTTATATTTTTTATCAATAATTTTTTTCAGTTTATTTATTAAACTTTTGCATATAATTTTATCTTTCTTTAACAAGCGATATTGAAATTATTACAAATTATCACTATTTTAGAATGTGTTTGTGCGAAATTACTAATCAATTGAAGTTATCATTTGTGATTTGGCAGTCTTATATTTAATTTATGACATGCTTGGCTGATTAAATTTTCTATATAAAAAAAGCTAATAATCATACATTTCACAATAAAAAATATTGTTCAACAGATTTTATAAATTAAACAACATAATGACATTTCATTGAAAGCGTGAACAAGTTATCACAAAACTTGGTTAATTATTTAAACTTACTATTTGCAGGAATCTTTACATTTAAATACATCAAGTGTCATAATTTTAAAACTAATTTACAAATGTATAGTTTTGGAGAGAAAAAGAGGCAATAAGACAACATTGATTAGATAATACGTTTAAAATCTAATTTTAGTTTTTCTCAATATTATAATGCAAATTTTTAGAAGCTACCTATTGAAGTGGTATCCCATTTCATGGGTATCCTATTTCACGAGTATCATATTTCATAAGTATCCTATTTCATTGGTATCCTATTCAGGGAGTACCACATTTAGGAGATACCATACTGCGAGGTTACTCGATTGAGAAGATACCTTACTGAAGAGGTACCCTATTGAAGGGGGGTGGGGACACTATTGAAGGGGTGATAGGGACAGAATAATAAAGGGATGAAAGATGTACCATATTAAAGGGACACATGAGGTACAGTTTTAAAGGGGTATAAAGGAGAATGTATTGAAAGGGTACGCTATAGAAAGAGGTATTCTATTTAAGGGGCACCCTACTGAGAAAGCATTATATTTTAGGGGTACTTTATTAGGGGGTATCCCATTGAGGAAGTACCCCATGATAGGGGAGGCAGTATTGAAGATGTGCAGCAGAAAAGCTATTTAAGGGTTAAAAGGGATAGAATGTTGGAGGGCTGGAATGGGCATACTAATAAAGAGGTACAAGGGGTGCTCTTTTAAAGGGTACAAGGGGCACCCTATTGAACAAGCACCCCATTAGGAAGGTACCTTATTGAGGCGGTATTGACGAGCTACACTTTTGACAAGGTATCAATACCCTATTATGGGGGTGAAGGGTATTGTAGAAGTCTGAGGGGCGAATCATTGAGGAGGCGCATAGGGTATGCTACTGAAGGGGTGTTGTTTTAAAGGGGCGAAGCGGTTACCCATTACAGGGATACAATGAGTACTGTATAATAAGCCCCATCTACTAAAGCGATAGCCTATTGAGTAGGTATAATTTTGAAGCGGAGCTCTATTGAGGCGAGCAGAAATAATGGAGAGCTAGGGGTATACTATTGAAGGGGTTTGGTATTTAACGGGTATTAAATTGAAGAGGCATTATATTGAAGGGGGTTTATATTGAAGAGGCATCCTATTGGAGGGGTATTATTGACGAGGTTTTATATTAAAGGGGCATCCTATTGAAGGAACATGATATTTGATAGGTATTCTATTGAAGGGGTGCCCTTTTAAAAAGGCATTATACTGATGATATTGAAGCATGATATTGAAGAGACATTATATTAAAGGGGCATTATATTGAAGAGGTATTATATTGAAGAGGCATTGTATTTAAAGGGCATTGTATTGAAGAAATATTGTATTTAAGGGCCATTATATTAAAGAAATATTGTGTCAAAGAGGTATTATATGTAGGAGGTAATACATTTAAGAGGTATTATATTGGAAGGATATTATACTGAACGGGCATTATACTGAAAGGGCTTTACACTAAAGGGGTATTATGTCGAAGGGACACTGTACCGAAGAGACATTATATTTAAGAAGCTTATATTGAAGGGGCATTATATTTAAAAGGCATTATATTGAAGAAATGTTGTATTGAAGGGGCATTATATTGCAAAAATATTTCATTTAAGAAATATTGTATCAAAGAGGTATTATATTTAGGAGGTAATACGTTTGGGGGGTATTATATTGAAAGGTTATTATACGGAACATGCATAATACTGAAAGGTCTTTACACTAAAGGGATATTATAACGGAGGGACATTATATTGAAGAGGCATTATATTGAAGCGGCATTATATTGAAGGGGCATTATATTCAAAAGGCATTATATTGAAGAAATGTTGTAGTGAAGGGGCATTATATTGAAGAAATATTGTATTGAAGAAATATTGTATCAAAGAGGTATTATATTTGGAGGTAATATGTTTGAGGGGTATTATTTTCAAGGGCTTGCTATTTAATAGGTATACTATTGAAGGGGCATTATATTGAAGAAATATTGTATTGAAGGGGTATTA
>CAKNXH010081369.1:0-10471 GCA_932178445.1 Andricus quercusramuli
TGAAAAAGGCGTTGGTGCTTCTAGGAACCATTTCTGAGAGTTAAAAAAGCATTGGTACTTCTAGAGACCATTTCCGGGAGTTAAAAAGGCGTTGGTGCTTTTAGGAACCATTTCTAGGAGTGAAAAAAGCGTTGGTGCTTCTAGGACTTTTTATAAGAGTTGGACTGGGCGCAGGTGTTTCTAGAGACAGGACGTTGGTGGTTTTTGAGCACGTAGGGAGTAGGGACACTCTATGAGAGTTGGAGAAGGCTTTAGGGATTCTTGGGCGCCCAGGGACAATTTATGACAATTAGACACAGCGTTGGTGGTTCTCAGGACAATAAATGAGTTGAAAACGGCGTTAATAATTCTACAAATCTAGAAACAATTTACAAGGGTTGAACGAAACGTTACTGGAAAAAGTATGAATAAAATACAAGCTTAAGTTTTATCTACGTATGCAATAAAACAATAATAATAATCGAAGTCATCATCCATATCTCGTGCAAATGCTCTTTACATTAAAATGAAAATGGTACCTAAAATCTAGAAAACCTGTAAGAACCTATAGGGATGCAAAGTTGGATATGAGAGTAAAAAATAGTCAATCGGACGGTAAAAAGGTCGTTTCGCGTGTTCGTCGCGCTTCGATGAAAATCCAGCCGCCATGCAAATAGGTCCCCTTCCATTAAAACCTTTACACCGACTTGATGAATTTTGCTTTTATTCTGAAATCTAATGCAAAGAAATTAAAATATAGTCACGCTAATTAAATTTTTTTTTAATGAACACAATCTTTGACAATAATCAATAAATGGAATCTAAAGTTATACAATAGAGATCACATTATTAAATTTTTAATCAAATATAAAAGCCGGCTTATCAAAACTTTTGTAATCTGTGGACAAGATTAGGTTTTTAAAGAGAACATTTAATCTCGAGTTTGCGTGTTAATAAATCAATTCCATCAATTTATAGAGATCAGAGTGAATAACAATTCTTGATAATTTATTTACAGCTCTAGTTATAATTAACTTCGATTTATCTAAACTTAAATCCAGTGCTGTTTAATTATTTGTAACATAGACATTTAGAGGTAATAGCATCACAAACAACTAAAATATGTAAAAGCTAATTTGATTCTCTGACGCAAAATACTCTAATAAAATATTATTTTCATGAGACACTCTAAATTTAAATCGGTCAAAAGTTGACTGATTAAATTAATCAAGCAAGCTTTGACTGAAAATCAGATTTCTACATCATAAGATTTAAAATAAACGATTTTTTTTATCTCTCTGTTCCCATTTATAATTTTAATTTTTTGTTCGAAAATTTTTCGCTTTGACTGAGAATTCTTTTGAAAAATTTCGTGTTCTAATTCAAAATTTTGATTCATGCCGAATTTAAATTTGAAAATTTACTTTTGATTGATTCAAATTGAGACACTTCTATATCCGATGATTCAAAATGAATGTTTCTCTTCAGTAATTTGCTGTTTCAATCCAGAATTCTATTTCTTCACAAAAATTCCCGAATGCAACTGAAAATAAGAATTATTTTGAAAAATTTCGTGTTCTAATTCAACATTTTAATTCTTGTCGAATTTAAGTGTGAAAATTCCCTTTTAAATGATTCTAGTTTAGACATTTTCACATCAGACGACATAAAATGAATGATTTTTTTTTTAAATTCATGTTCCAACATGGAATTTTAATTATTTTTGAAAATTACCCCTTACAGTTTAGAATTAGATTTTTTTACAAAATTTCCTGTTAAAATGCCGAATTTAAATTCTTCTTGAAAATTTGCCGTGACAATTCAACATTAGAATTCTTTTCAAAAATTTCCAGTTCCAATCCAGAATTATAATTCTTTTCGAAAATTTCCTATTTTAACTAAGAATTAGAATTCTTTTGAAAAATAAATTCTATTCCAGAATTTTATTTGTTTTTTAAAATTCCCCGTTTCCGCTGAAAATAAGAATTTTTTTGAAAAATTCCCGGTTTTAATTCAAAATCTTAATTCTTTTCACAAATTCCTCATTTCAACTCAGAATTAGAATTATTTTTTAAATTCCATGTTCCAATCCAGAATTTAAAAAAAATGAAAATTAGAATTTTTTATGAAAATTCCTTTTTGCAACTCAGAATTAGAATTCTTTTCAAAAATTCCCTGTTCGAAACGAGATTTTTTTAAATTCCTTGTATCAACTCAGAATTACATTTTTTTTGAAAATTCATTTTTTTCAACTCAGAATTACAATTCATTTGAAAAATTCCCTGTTCCAATCCAGAATGTTTTTTAAAAATGAATATTTCTCGTATCAACTCATATTAATTTTTTGTTCGAAAATTCTTTTTTCTAACTCAGAATTGGAATTTATTAAAAAAGTTCTCTGTTCCAATCCAGAATTCTTAAAAACGAAAATTCCTCGTATCAACTCAGAATTAGAATCTTTTTTTGGAAATTTATTTTTCCAACCTAGAATTGGAATTCATTAAAAAAATTCCCTGTTCCAAATCAGATTTTTTTTAAATTTCTTGTATCAACTCTGAATTATAATTTTTGGTTTAAATTTTGTTTTTCAAGTCAGAAATAGAATTCATTAAAAAATTGCCAGTTCCAATCTAGAATTGTTTTTTTTTTAATGAAAATTCCTTTTTTCAACGCAGAATAAAATTTTTTTGAGAATTCCTTTCTTCAAATTAGATTAGAATTTATTGTAGAAATTCGCTGTTCCAAACCAGATTTTTTTCAATTCCTTCTATCAACTCATATTAAAATTTTTTTTAAACTCCCTTTTTTAAACTCAGAATTAGAATTCATTAAAAAAATTCCATGTTCCAATCAAAAAAACTTTTTTTATGAAAATTCCTCGTATCAACTCAGAATTAGAATTTTTTTTAAATTTCCTTTTTCAAACTCAGAATTGGAATTCATAAAAAAAATTCCCTGTTCCAAACCAGATTTCTTTTTAATTCCTTATATCAATTCAGAATTATAATTTTTTTTAAATTCCTTTTTTCAACTCAGAATTAGAACTCTTAAAAAAAATTCCCTGTCCCAAACCAGATTTTTTTTTAATTCCTTGTATCAATTCAGAATAATAATTTTTTTGGAAAATTCCTTTTTTCAACTAAAAATTAGATTACTTTTCAAAAATGCCCTGTTCCAATCCAGAATTTTTTTAAAACGAAAATTCCTCGTATAAACTCTGAATTACATTTTTTTTTAATTCCTTTCTTCAACTAAGAATTAGAATTCTCTTTTGAAGAATTCCTTGTTCCAATCCAAAATTTCGTGTTGTTGATAATTCCTTATTTCAACACAGAATTCAATTGAGAATGAGAATTCTTTAAAAAATAATCTCAGTTCCAAATCAAAGCTTTTTTTTAAAATTATTATGCGAATTATATATTTATATTATATTAATATTATAAATTCTTTTCGAATTCAAGTATGAAAATTCACTTTTGACCAATTGAAATCTAGAATCCACAGAAACATTATTTTGAGTAGTAGAATATTATTGTAATGAGTAAAAATGCGTGCACGAGATAGGAAATCAGATGCAAATAACGAAAAAAGGAGAAGGAAATAAAAAATGTTACATTTCGTTCTCTTATCCATAATTTACACGTAGCCTATACATACAGATAGAGACAGTGTTCGTATGGAGCTTGGAGTATATTTTCCAGGTTTATCATACGGATCATAAAATAAAATATATTGTAGAATGTAGGAGACGGAACGAGAGAATTCAACGTAAAAGTGCCGGATGTCATATGGCTGTCGAAGGGGCCGCGGGGGGAGGAGGGCTCACGTTCATACTACGTACAATATTAAAACGCAAATCACGTTGCGCAACCTAGTCGCGCGCGGGTCGATTGGAATGTCTTTCGCATTAATAAAATATCAAGAATATCAAAACTTATTATTATAAGGCATTATGAGGCATTATAATGAGTAAATACGAAATTTCATGTTTATTCATACTCGTAAAATAGGGTCTAGCGACTCGACGAGAGAGAAAGAAAGAGAGGGACAGGAGTTTCCGCATATTAAAAATAATAAATGAGCTCCGCAAATTGGCAAGCCGGTAGATGAACTATGAACTTAAGTATGGTAATTATTCAGTATTACTGCGAATAAAGTCTATTTTATACAATAATTTCGAAAAATCAAGATAAATATTCGCTTGCAGCTTCATTTTGCACAATTTTGCAAAATCAACATTATATTAGGTGTATTGAGAAATATTAGCTTTGACCTTCATTTTGTACAAACAAGATTATATTCACAATATTTTCTTTGACTTTCAATTTGCACAATTTTTCAAAATCAATATTGTATTCCGTGTATTAAGAAATATTTGTTTTGACCTTCATTTTGCATAACTTTGCAACATTTTACAAAATCAAGATTGTATTCTGCGTATTAAGAAATATTTTCTTGGAATATTTCGTGTATTGAGAAATATTTGCTTTGATTTACAGTACTTGAGAAGTCTTTTCAAAATCAGTATTATATTCCGTGTATTAAAAAATATTTTCATTGACCTTCATTCTGTACAATTTCACAATTCTGCATAATTATGCAAAATTTTACAAAATCAATGTCATAATCCTTGTATTGACAAGTATTTGCTTTGACCTTCATTCTGCATAATTATGCAAAATTTTACAAAATCAGTATCATATTACGTGTATTGAGAAATATTCGCTTTGACCTTCATTTTGCATCATTTTTCAAAATTGTACAAAATCTAGATTATATTCCGCGTATTAAGAAATATTTTATTTAAAAATTCCCTGTATTAAGAAATATTTTCTTCAAATATTTCGTGTACAAGAAATATTTGGTTGAAATATTCCGTATATTAAGTTATATTTTCTTTGAGCTTCATTTTGCAAAATCAGTTTATATTCCGTTTATTAAGAAATATTCGCTTCGATTTAAACTTTACAAGATTTTTCAAAATCAATATTATATTCCGTGTATTATGAAATATTTTCTTTGACCTTTATTCTGCATAATTTTGCAAAATTGTACAAAATCAATATCATATTACGTGTCTCGAGAAAAAATTTGCTTTTGACCTTCATTTTACAGAATTTTACAAAATGAAGATTATATTCCGTGTATTAAGAAATATTTGCTTAGATTATTCGGTGTATTAAGAAATATTTTCTTTGAATATTCCCTGTATTAAGAAATATTTTCTTCAAATATTCCGTGTATTAGGAAACATCTGCCTGAAATATTCAGTGTATTAGAAAATATCTGTTGAAATATTCCATATATTAACAAGTATTTGCTTGCAATATTCCGTGTATAAAAATATTTGCTTTGACCTTCATTGTGCACAATTTTTCAAAATCAAGAATGTATTACATGTATTAACAAATATTTGCTTGGAATATTCCGTGTATTAGAAAACATTTGTTTCGAATATTCCGTGTATCATGAAATATTAGAGTGGAATATTCTGCCTATTAAGAAATATTTGCTTGGAATACTCCGTGTATTAAGAAATATTTTCTTCGAATATTCCGTGTTTGAAGAAATATTTGCTTCAAATATTCCGCGTACTAGGAAATATTTGCTTGGATTAATCCGTCTATTAAAAAATATTTGGTTTGACCTCCATTCAGAACAATTTTGCAAAATCAAAAATATATTTCATGTATTAAAATTTTTTCCTTGGAACGTTTCGTGCATTAGAAAACGTCAGTTGGAATATTCCATATATTAACAAGTATTTTCTTGCAATATTCCGTGTATAACAAAATATTTGCTTTGACCTTCATTTTTTGTAATTTTTCAATATGACGATTATATTCCGTGTATTGAAAAAAATTTTCTTTAATTTGCCGAAATCAATTTATATTCCGTTTATTAAGAAATATCTGCTTTCATTTACACTTGCAAGATTTTAAAAAATCAATATTAAATTCCGTGCATTACGAAATATTTGCTCTGACCTTCATTTAGCACAATTTTGCAAAATCAAGAATATATTTCATGTATTAAAAATTTGTTTCTTGGAATGTTCCGTGTATTATGAAATATTTGTTTGGAATATTCCGTATATTAACAAGTATTTGCTTTAAATATTCCGTGTATAAGAATATACTTGCTTTGACCTTCATTGAGAACAAATCAAGAATGTATTCCATGCATTAAAAAATATTTTTTTGGAATATTCCGTGTATTAGGAAATATTTGTTTGGAATATTCCGCGTATTAAGGAATATTAGCTTGGAATATTCTGTCTGTTAAAAAATATTTCCTTGGAAAATTGCGTGTATTAGGAAGTATTTTTCTTGGATAATTGCGTGTATTGAAAAATATTTGCTTTGATCTTTATTGCGTGTAATTTTGCAAAGATTACATTCCGTGTATTAAGAATTAATTTCTTTAACCTTCATTCAAATAAGCATTTTATGGTGACTTTGAAATGTGAAGGAACAACATTTTTAGAAAAAAAAGTATTTTTATTTTAAATTGGCTAAAAATGTAATTATTGAAACCTGTTTACCAATCCTAGTTAAAATAACAATCATTTTTCGATACTAAAAAAAAAACATAAAATAAATGAAGATTATTACTTACAATTGAAATAAGCTGAGATCACAATAACAAGGTACTCACCTGAAACAGTAAAAAAAATAAAAGTTAGTCATATTGTCGTATAGTCACCATTGTTATATGTTATTAAAAAGTACAATATAAAATAAAAAATTGGTCGAATCGCAAATACAATATTACATATTCAAATATTATATGAATTGATATTTATACACTAGAAATTATAATTCAATTGTCAATTCAATGAGTTCTGTCCTTAAAAATGTCATCATCACCAAAATTGTTCGTTTCGTTAACAATCTGAACGAAACCGATCTCAAAGTTGTGTTAGTAAATTATTTTAAATAAAGGAATTCATTGAATTCTTTATCCACATGGCTGAACCTTTGAAAGTATGAGATCAGATCTTACAATTGACAATTTGAGAAATTGAATATTTTGTTGAGCAGTGTCAACTACAGACGGGATCAAGGAGGAAAATAAATAAAATGCAAAGCGGGGGAATCAAATCATCGGAAAGAGTGGATATCGTCGAACCTATCCAGTGCGATTAAAATATAAAATGGTTTCGAGGATTCGCTGGTTTTACGTGCCATTTCAATTATTGTCCCACGCCAGGTACGATTTTTCACAATCAAGTTTTCTACTTTTTTACCTATCTACATTTTTTGTTTTTTCAACGCGGATACCGATAATTCTCGTGATCGTAAACCGTAAATCGTAAATCGAGAATCATACCTTTAATTTGAAACGGCAAATTATTACAAAACAAAAATTGTCTCGACTGGAATGAACGTTTGGTAGATCTAATAGAACTTTCCTCAATTTCAATAATACATTTATTATATCATTAGCTTAAAATCCAATTTTAATTTTGCTTAATTTTATAACAAAAATTTTAAGGGGCACCCTATTGAAGTGGTATCCTATTTCATGTGTTTCCTATTTCATGGGTACTCTATTCTTCATTATAAAATTAATTTTTATATAAATTAGTATTTTTCATGAATGATTCATCGCATGATTCATCGCGAGATATCATCAACTAAATAATATTGCGTTTATTTAATGTTACTCATTATTAATTCTAAAGCAATTAGCAATATGCGCTTCTCTCCCATGATTAAGTAATGAATTACTAATGCGCGTTATTAGTCCATTATAATATTGAATAACTTATTACAGCAAGTAACGAATAATTTTGAAATTCCTCCATTAGAAATGAGACATTGCACCAGGAATAATCCATTCTATCAAAGTTTCATGTTCGTCACTATAAAAATGCAATTTCTCAAGAAGAGAAATGATTTATAATTATAAATGCCTGACGAACGTATTGCTATTTTTAACGATTTCAGATAATTTAGGAGACTATCAATCGATACATATAAGAAATATGTAAAAACCATTTGTCCTTTAACTCGAGAAAATTAATTTTTCAATCATGAGAATGACAACTGGATAAAGATCATTCGGTTTTTTCGCCCTTGAACACATAATTGAAAGAAACGTTTGCAAAAAGACACAGTAATTGTTTTTAAATGATACTTGAATCATATATTTATATTTTTTATCAATAATTTTTTTCAGTTTATTTATTAAACTTTTGCATATAATTTTATCTTTCTTTAACAAGCGATATTGAAATTATTACAAATTATCACTATTTTAGAATGTGTTTGTGCGAAATTACTAATCAATTGAAGTTATCATTTGTGATTTGGCAGTCTTATATTTAATTTATGACATGCTTGGCTGATTAAATTTTCTATATAAAAAAAGCTAATAATCATACATTTCACAATAAAAAATATTGTTCAACAGATTTTATAAATTAAACAACATAATGATATTTCATTGAAAGCGTGAACAAGTTATCACAAAACTTGGTTAATTATTTAAACTTACTATTTGCAGGAATCTTTAAATTTAAATACATCAAGTGTCATCATTTTAAAACTAATTTACAAATGTATAGTTTTGGAGAGAAAAAGAGGCAATAAGACAACATTGATTAGATAATACGTTTAAAATCTAATTTTAGTTTTTCTCAATATTATAATGCAAATTTTTAGAAGCTACCTATTGAAGTGGTATCCCATTTCATGGGTATCCTATTTCACGAGTATCATATTTCATAAGTATCCTATTTCATTGGTATCCTATTCAGGGAGTACCACATTTAGGAGATACCATACTGCGAGGTTACTCGATTGAGAAGATACCTTACTGAAGAGGTACCCTATTGAAGGGGGGTGGGGACACTATTGAAGGGGTGATAGGGACAGAATAATAAAGGGATGAAAGATGTACCATATTAAAGGGACACATGAGGTACAGTTTTAAAGGGGTATAAAGGAGAATGTATTGAAAGGGTACGCTATAGAAAGAGGTATTCTATTTAAGGGGCACCCTACTGAGAAAGCATTATATTTTAGGGGTACTTTATTAGGGGGTATCCCATTGAGGAAGTACCCCATGATAGGGGAGGCAGTATTGAAGATGTGCAGCAGAAAAGCTATTTAAGGGTTAAAAGGGATAGAATGTTGGAGGGCTGGAATGGGCATACTAATAAAGAGGTACAAGGGGTGCTCTTTTAAAGGGGTACAAGGGGCACCCTATTGAACAAGCACCCCATTAGGAAGGTACCTTATTGAGGCGGTATTGACGAGCTACACTTTTGACAAGGTATCAATACCCTATTATGGGGGTGAAGGGTATTGTAGAAGTCTGAGGGGCGAATCATTGAGGAGGCGCATAGGGTATGCTACTGAAGGGGTGTTGTTTTAAAGGGGCGAAGCGGTTACCCATTACAGGGATACAATGAGTACTGTATAAAAAGCCCCATCTACTAAAGCGATAGCCTATTGAGTAGGTATAATTTTGAAGCGGAGCTCTATTGAGGCGAGCAGAAATAATGGAGAGCTAGGGGTATACTATTGAAGGGGTTTGGTATTTAACGGGTATTAAATTGAAGAGGCATTATATTGAAGGGGGTTTATATTGAAGAGGCATCCTATTGGAGGGGTATTATTGACGAGGTTTTATATTAAAGGGGCATCCTATTGAAGGAACATGATACTTGATAGGTATTCTATTGAAGGGGTGCCCTTTTAAAAAGGCATTATACTGATGATATTGAAGCATGATATTGAAGAGACATTATATTAAAGGGGCATTATATTGAAGAGGTATTATATTGAAGAGGCATTGTATTTAAAGGGCATTGTATTGAAGAAATATTGTATTTAAGGGCCATTATATTGAAGAAATATTGTGTCAAAGAGGTATTATATGTAGGAGGTAATACATTTAAGAGGTATTATATTGGAAGGATATTATACTGAACGGGCATTATACTGAAAGGGCTTTACACTAAAGGGGTATTATGTCGAAGGGACACTGTACCGAAGAGACATTATATTTAAGAAGCTTATATTGAAGGGGCATTATATTGAAGAAATGTTGTATTGAAGGGGCATTATATTGCAAAAATATTTCATTTAAGAAATATTGTATCAAAGAGGTATTATATTTAGGAGGTAATACGTTTGGGGGGTATTATATTGAAAGGTTATTATACGGAACATGCATAATACTGAAAGGTCTTTACACTAAAGGGATATTATAACGGAGGGACATTATATTGAAGAGGCATTATATTGAAGCGGCATTATATTGAAGGGGCATTATATTCAAAAGGCATTATATTGAAGAAATGTTGTAGTGAAGGGGCATTATATTGAAGAAATATTGTATTGAAGAAATATTGTATCAAAGAGGTATTATATTTGGAGGTAATATGTTTGAGGGGTATTATTTTCAAGGGCTTGCTATTTAATAGGTATACTATTGAAGGGGCATTATATTGAAGAAATATTGTATTGAAGGGGTATTA
>CAKNXH010081377.1:0-13100 GCA_932178445.1 Andricus quercusramuli
AGTATACCAACAAAGCTAAGATATTCTGAATAATTTTTATAAAGCAGGTTTCCAATAAAGCTAATCTCTTCTAATTAATTTTTGGACCAGTATACGAGCAAAACTTAAATCTTCTATATAATTGTCCTAGACCAGTATTCCAACAAAGCTAACGTCTTCTAATGAATTCCTATAAGCTAGTATACTAATGAAGCTAACATGTTCAGATTAATTTCTATAGCAGCATACCAATAAAGCTAGAATCTTTCAATTGATTTCTATAAACCGGTATACCAATGAAAGCAACATCTTCTAATTAATTTCCGTACCAGTGTTTCAGAAAAGCAAAGATCTTCGGAATGATTTTTATAGACCAGTATCCCTACAAAGCTAACAATTTCTAATTAATTTGTGATAGACCAGTGTAACAACAAAGCTAACATCTCCAAATAATTGTTCAAGACCAATATATCAACGACGATTAGAACTTCTAAATACTTTGTATAGAATATTATTCCTACAAAGCTAACATTTCTCAATTAATTTGTAATGGACCACTATAACAACACAGCCAATATCTTCTAAAAAATTTCCTACGCTAGTATACCAACAAAGCTAAGACATTCTGAATAATTTTTATAAAGCAGTTTTCCAATGAAGCTAATATCTTCTGATTGATTTTTGGACGAGTATGAGAACAAAGCTCAAATCTTCTATATAAGTTTCATAGACCAGTATTCCAACAAAGCTAACGTCTTCTAATGAATTCCTATAAACCAGTATACTAATAAAGCTAACATGTTCAGATTAATTTATGTACCAGTTTACCAATGAAGCTCGAATCTTTTAATTAATTTCTATAAACCAGCATACCAAGAAAAGCAACATCTTTAAATAATTGTTCTAGACAATATACCAACGAAGATTAGAAGTTTTAAATACTTTTTTAGATTAGTATTTCTGCAAAGCTAACATTTTTAAATTAATTTGTAATAGACTAGTATAACAAGACAGCCAACATCTTCTGAAATTTGTTTTCAGACCACTATACTAACAAAGATAAGATCTTCCAAATAATTTGTATAGAATAGTATTCCTACAAAGCTAATATTTTCTTATTAATTTGTAATAGACCAGTATAACAACAGAGCCAACATCTTTTAAGAATTTTCCTGGACTAGTATACCAACAAAGCTAAGATGTTCTGAATAATTTTCATGAAGCAGTTTTCTAATAAAGCTAATATCTTCTAATTAGTTTCTGGACCAGTATAGGGACAAAGCTCAAATCTTCTATATAATTTTCATAGACCAGTATTCCAACAATGCTAACATCTTCTAATGAATTCCTATAAACCAGTATACTAATAAAGCTAACATGTTCTGATTAATTTCTGGACCAGTATGGCAATAAATCTAACATATTCTAATTGATTCCTAAAGAACAGTATACTAATAAAGCTAACATTTTCAGATTAATTTCTATACCAGTATACCAATGAAGCTAAAATTTTCTAATCAATTTCTATAGACTAGTATACCAATAGAACCAACACCTTCTAATGAATTTACGTTCCAGTATGCCAACAAAGCTCAGATCTTCAGAATGATTTTCATCGACCAGTATTCCTACAAGGCTTACATCTTCTAATTAACTTCTATTAGACCAGTATACCAATAAAGCTAATATCTTCAATTTAACCTAAATTTAACATCCCCAAAAAAATAAAAATGTTACAAACCATAAGTTGGAGTTGTTAGCTTCAAAGTCCTGAAGCAAATATCATAAAGGGCCTCATTGTCAATGCAGTAGGCCTGGTCTGAATTTTCCACAAGCTGATGAACTGACAAGGTTGCATTGTAGGGTTCAACAACAGTATCTGATACTTTTGGAGAAGGTACAACAGAAAAGGTGGACATTATTCTGTCAGGGTATTCTTCCCGGACTTTGTAGATGAGGAGGGTCCCCATTCCGGATCCGGTTCCACCCCCGAGGGAGTGGGTCATTTGGAAGCCTTGGAGACAGTCGCAACCTTCAGCTTCTTTTCGGACGACATCAAGGACGGAATCAACCAATTCGGCTCCTTCAGTGTAGTGACCTTTGGCCCAGTTGTTTCCGGCTCCGGATTGGCCGAAGACGAAATTGTCCGGCCGGAAAATTTGGCCGAAGGGCCCGGAACGAACGGAATCCATGGTACCGGGTTCAAGGTCAACGAGGATTGCTCGAGGAACATATTTGCTTCCGGCTGCCTCGTTGTAGTAGACGTTGATCCTCTCGAGTTGCAGTTCTGAATCTCCGTGGTAGGCCCCATTTTGGTCGATTCCGTGCTCGTCTGAGATGACTTCCCAGAACTGTGAAAAAAAAATTTTTTTTTTAATGCGTGTACGATTTTAGCCCTTTTTCTTGCCTACAAAACGGGTCTTAAGATCTACTTTTCAGATCATAGGGATTTAAAAGTATTTTTCACTCCCTGCAGAGCGAAAAGTACTTCTTCACAGTCAATAGAATGAAAAGTACTTTTCATATCGCTGTAGTAAAAGTGCTTTTAAATACTCAGTGGTTGCAAAAGTACTTTTCACTCCGTAGGTAGTACATGCATACTTTTCACTCCGTAGGGAGTGCTTGCGTACTTTTCACTCCGTAGGGAGTGCATGCGTACTTTTCACTCCCTACGTGGTACAAAAGTACTTTTCACTACCGATTGTATACAAAGGTACTCTTCACTTCCCGGGGAATACAAAGTACTTTTCATTATCTAGGAGATGCGAAAGTACATTTTATTCCCTAGGGGATGCGAAAGTACTTTTCACTCTTTAGGACACAAAAGTATTTTTCACTCTTTCGAGAGGAGACACAAAAGTACATTTCACTCCCTAGGGGACACAAGAGTACTTTTCACTCCCTAGATTATATAAAAGTACTTTTCACTCCCTAGGGGATACAGAAGTACAAAAGTACGTTATATGGAAAAATTATTGTTGAAGATGATGGAATTTTTCGGCTATTCATAGTGAGATTCCAAGATTTTATACATTTTTGGTAATTTTGTAAATTTACCGAAAACTTTCAACATTTTCAAAATTTTAGAAGTTATTGATAATTTATGAATATACAAGAACTTTTCAAAAATCTAAAAGTTTTAGGTAATATATAAATTTACCATTAATTTTGAAAATATAAGAAATTGCTAATAATTAGAGAATATACCTTAAATTTTCAAAATTTTAGAAGCTATTGGTAATTAATAAATGTACAAGAACTTTTTCAAATTTCCAAAATTTTAAAGTTTTTGGTAATTTATAAATTTACCATAAATTCTCAGAGTTTCTAAAATTTTAGAAGTTTTTGGTAATTTATTAATTTACCGTAAATTTGCAAAATTTCTAAAATCTCAGATGTTCTTGGTGATTTATAAATTTACCAATAATTTTCAAATTTCAAAAATTTCAAAAGTTTTTGCTAATTCATGAAATTACCATAAGTCTTCAAAATTTCAAAAATCTTAAAAATTGCTAATAATTTATAAATGTACCATAAATTTTCAAAATTTCTCAAATTTCAGAAGTTTTTGGTAATTTATCAATATACAATAACTTTTCCAAATTTTAAAAATTTTTGTTCATTTATAAATTTACTATAAATTTTCGAAATTTGAAATTTTTTTGGCAATTCACAAATTTACCATTAAATTTCAAAATCTCCAAAATTTCAGAAGTTTTTGGTAATTTATAAATTTATAATAAATTTTCCAAATTTCAAAAATTTTCTTTCATTTAAAATTTATCATAATTTTTCAAAATTTCAAAAATTTTTGAAAATTTATAAATTTACCATTAATTTTCAAAATCTCCGAAATTTCAGAAGTTCTTTGTAATTTATAAAAATAAAATAGCTTTTCAAAATTTCGAAAATTTCAAAAGTTTTTGTTAATTTATAAATTTACCATCAATCATCAAAATTTCAAAAATCTTAGAAATTGCTAGAAATTTATAAATGTACCATAAATTTTCAAAATTTCTCAAATTTAAAAAGTTTTTGCTAATTTATCAATATATAATAACTTTTCAAAATGTCAAAAATTTTAGAAGTTTTTGGGAATTTATAAATTTACAATAAATTTTTCAAATTTCAAAAATTTTTGTTCATTTGTAAATTTACCATAAATCTTCAAAAATTCAAAAATTTTTGGCAATTTATAAATTTACCATTAAATTTCAAAATCTCCAAAATTTTAGAAGTTCTTTGTAAGTTATAAAAATACAATAGCTTTTCAAAATTTCAAAAGTTTTTGTTAATTTATAAATTTACCATAAATTTTCAAAATTTGAAAATTTTTTGGCAATTTATAAATTTACCATTAAATTTTCTAAATCTCCAAAATTTCAGAAGTTTTTGGTAATTTATAAATTTATAATAAATTTTCCAAATTTCAAAAATTTTCGTTCATTTAAAATTTCTCATAATTTTTGAAAATTTATAAATTTACCATTAATTTTCAAAATCTCCGAAAATTTTGAAAGTTCTTTGTAATTTATAAAAATAAAATAGCTTTTCAAAATTTCGAAAATTTCAAAAGCTTCTGTTAATTTATAAATTTACCATCAATTTTCAAAATTTCGAAACTTTTGGAAGTTGCGGATAATTTATAAATTCAGTATAAATTTTCAAAATTTCAAAAGTTTTTGGTAATTTATCAATATACAATAACTTTTCAAAATGTCAAAAAATTTCAGAAGTTTTTGGTAATTTATAAATTTATAATAAATTTTCCAAATTTCAAAAATTTTCGTTCATTTAAAATTTATCATAATTTTTAATAATTTCAAAAATTTTTGAAAATTTATAAATTTACCATTAATTTTCAAAATCTCCGAAATTTTAAAAGTTCTTTGTAATTTATAAAAATACAATAGCTTTTCAAAATTTCGAAATTTCAAAAGTTTTTGTTAATTTATAAATTTACCATTAATTTTCAAAATCTCAGAAATTTTAAAAGTTCTTTGTAATTTATGAAAATACAATAGCTTTTCAAAATTTCGAAAATTTCAAAAGTTTTTGTTAATTTATAAATTTACCATCAATTTTCAAAACTTCAAAACTTTTGGAAGTTGCGGATAATTTATAAATTTACCATTAATTTTCAAAATTTAAGAAGTTTTGGTTAATTTAAGAATTTACCATATTTTTTCAAAATGTGCAGAATTTTAGAAATTGTTGGTAATTTACCATAAAGTTTCAAAAGTTCCAGAATTTTAAAAGTTCTTGGTAATTCATAAGTGTACAAAAACTTTTTAAAATTTCCAAAATTTTAAAAGTTTTTGGTAACTTATAAATTTGCCATTAATTTTCAGAATTTCTAAAATTTTAGAAGTTTTTGGCCATTTATAAATTCACCATGAATTTTCAAAATTTCACAAATTTGGAAAGTTTTTTTTAATTTATGAAATGACCATAAATTTTCAATATTTTTTAATTAAAATTTTTACTATTCCATTGCAAATTATAATACAAAAAATTCTATTAAAAATTAAAATATTTATTTGTAAATTTAACTATTTTGTTGAAAATTATTCTTTTTTGGTACATGAATAATTTTTTTAAATTGAAATTTATTTTTATGAAAACGAGGTTTTTTTATTGAAAATTTATTTTTTTGATAAAATATACGTCATTTTAGTTAAAAGTTAATTTTTTTGTTTTAAAATATAACCAATTTTTTTTTAATTCGTATTTTTGTTGACAAAGAAAAATAATAAAAATGTAGCAATTTTGATCTTTTTTAGTTCAAAATTCATTGTTTTAGTAGAAAATTCATATTTTTGGGTTGTAAATTTAAATTTTTTTCAAAAATTCGTTTTTGTGACTTAGAAACTCAAATAATTTGTTTTTGTTGAAATTTCATTTCTTTGGTTGAAAATTAGTTTTTTACTGAAAATTAATTTTTTTATCTAAAAATTTAACTATTCCATTTTTTTATTTTTTTATAGACATTTAATCTTTTTGGTTGAACATTTAACTGTTTCGTTCAAAAATTTATTTCATTTGGTTAAAAAATTTATTTTTCTAACTTTAAATTTAACTATTCTATTTTTTGTTAAAAATATAACCTTTTTCGTTGAAAATTGAACTATTTGGTTCAAAATTTATTAATTTTTTAAATTGAAAATGCATCATTTTAGTTAAAAATTAATTTTTTTGTTAAAAATATAACAAATTTCGTTGAAAATTCGTTTTCTTTTGTTGACAATGAATTTTTTATTAAAAATGTAGCAATTTAATTTTTACAAGAAAATTTATCTTTTTCAGTTAAAAATTCATTATTTTAGTAGAAAATGCATATTTTTGGGTTGTAAATTCAAATTTTTTTAAAAATTATTGTTTTAGATACTCAAGAAGTGTCTAAAATAAAAGAACTGCAATAACTTTCAAAAATAAAAAAAATGTGAACTCTTTGACCTTATAAATATTCTTTATTGAGGCCATGTGATGAATGGGTCACCTGACCGGATTCCTACCTTACCGACACTTTTTTTATTTCCTAAATTATTTTCACACAAATAGCCACATCAAGCTAAAAATTTGGGATAATAAATAAGAAGCACTAAAGAAAGGTGTGTCTGGTCCTAAACTTTAATAATCATGAAAAAATCAAAGAAAAATTTTTTTACAAAAAAAAACTTCTTTCATAATTATAAAAATTCGGGAAGAGACCCACCTTTCTTAGTGCTTCTTATTTATTATCCCAAATTTTCAACTCGATGTGGTGCTTCGTGTGAAAATAAGTTAGGACGTGAAAAAGTGCCGGTATGGTAGGAATCTGGTCACGTGACCCACTCATCACATGGCCTTGAACAAATAATTTGCCAAAGTTTAAATAAAAATGTATAATGTATTCGTCTGGTTTATATGAGACTGGTGTGGAATTCACAAACTAATTTTTGTTATTGATGATCTTCCAAATTATTTAAATATAGCTTGCTGAATAAAATTTCATAAAATATTTAAAAATCCAAATCTGAATTGTTTAATCTAATCAACCCTTTAAGAGTTTCGCAAATAATTTCTTCAATAAAATTTACAAAATTTTAACGTTTTAGATTAAATTTCTTCAGTTTCGGTTCGAGCCATCGACAAATTCTTTATGACCCTTTCATTGAAAGCATTGGACCCTTTCATTAAATTGTGACATTGCATAAAATTGAAAAAATAGCAAAAAAATCAGAATTTGAAGTTATTAATTACTTATTAGAACCCGAAAAATATCCTGAAATGTTATAAAAAATTGTCTATCTCTTTAATGTTTTGTCTCATATTCACTGACCTTGGCACCGATCTGGTTACCACATTGCCCGACCTGGACGTGCACAATCTCACGCATCTCGGACCGTCCTTAGGTTCTTATCAAGTTCAAGAGGATCCCAAATTTTCCCTTATCTTCCTTCTCAGATCGATTGAGGCTTAGAAATCGAAGGACGACAGATTTTCTAAATTTGCTCTGGATGTCATTAAAAAAAACAGTATGATGTCATTAAAAAAACAGTAGAATGTCATTTCTTCTTAGTGACAATTGACAATCTTCTCCTGAATCACACAAATTAGAATTTTGAATTAGGATTTAAAAAATCTTATTTTCTATTTTTATTGATAATAATTACATCATTCAAATTTCGCGGGCGAATCGCTTCAAATTGGAAAGGGCGCCAAATTTGAATGATAAAAGAAGTTAAAGTAATAGATAAAATATTTTTCGCATATAACAGTGCCTTATTTAGGGTGGCTTTAATATACCAAGTCAGAAAAATTAATATTCAACAAGAAAAGAAACGAATTTTCAAGAAAATATATTTTTTTCAAAAAAATGATTTTTTAGCCAAAAATGGAAGAATTAAATTTTTTGTTGAGACAATCAATTTTCAACAAAAAAATGAATTCCTATTAAAATAATTCAATGTTAAACTGAAAAGGATCAATTGACAAAACCGAAAATACAATATTTCAATTTGCAGTCAGAAAATTAGAGAAAAAAAAACAAGTTTTCAGCAGAATTAATTTATTTTCAACTAAAAATATAAATTTTCAAGCAAAAATGGAATAGAATCTTCAGTAAAACAAATTAATTTTCAACTAAAGTAATTAATTATTAATCACAATTATGTATTTCCAACCAAAAATTTGAAATTTTGACCAAATAGTGGATTTTTCAATCCAAAAGATGAATTTTCTATCCACAAAAAAACGAATTTTCAACTAAAAAGTTTTTTTTTTCAATTGGAGAAATTAATTTTTAACAAAAAATAGAATAGTTGAATTTTTTACTAAATAGATAATTTTTGAATGAAAAAGCTTACATTTCTATCAGAAAAGTTGAATTTTCCACAAAAAATTGAATAGTTGAAGTCAATTTTCAACTAAGAAAAAAAATCATTTTTAACCGATTACATAAATTTTAAACTAATCATATAAATTTTTCATCAAAAATTAAGTAACATAATTTTTAATTGGTAAAATAAATTTTCAACCTAAAAATAACGAATTTTCAACAAAAAGGTAAATTTTTTACAGAAAGCAGATGAATTTTCAGTAAGAAAATTAATTTTCAATGAAACTATAATTTTTCTTTAACGAAAGAGTTACGTATCTATCAAAAAAGGTAAATTTTCAAAAAAAAATGGAATAGTTGAAGGGAATTTTTATCTAAAATTATGAATCTTCAATTTAAAAAAATTAATTTTCAACCAAATTCATTAATTTCCAACTGAAAAGGTAAATTTTCTCCCAAAAATAAAATAGTTAAATTTTCAGTTAGTAAAAAAAGTTAAATAAAATAAATTTTTGAAAGAAATATTAAAATTTTCAACCAAAAAGAATAAATATATATTGAACAATGACAAAAAATGGAACAGTTAGATTTTTAGATGAAAAAATTACTTTTCAATAGAGAAGCTAATTTTCAATCAAAGAAAATAAAATTTCAGCAACAAAAAATTATTCATCTACAAAAAAAAATTTTTTTTTGGCAAAATACGTATATTTCAAAAAAAAAACATTCTAATTTTTTAATGGAATTTTCAACCTAATAATTGAGTTTTAATCCAAAAAGGATATATGGCTAATGAAAAAAGACAACTTTTCCAAAAAATAGATGAATTTTCAACCAAAAAGATTAAATGTTCAGCAAAAAAACGAGGAAAATAGAATAGTTGAATTTTTAGTTCAAAAAATTGATTTTTAATAAAAAACAAGTAATTTTCATCCGAAAAAGGGTAATTTTTAACAAAATAGATAAATTTTTAAATAAAAAAGATCAATTCTCAAAAAATATAATAGTTTAATTTTCATTTCGGAAAATAAGTTTATAGGCAAATAAAATAAATTTTCAATAAAATAGTTAAATTGTCAACTTAACAAATGAATTTTCAATCAAAAAGATTGAATGTGTATAAAAAAAATTCGACCAAAAAGTTAGTTGAAAAAATTAATTTTCCACTAAAGAAAAATAATTTTTTTTTAGGTAAAAATTCATCCATTTTGCTAAAAATTTGTCTTCTTCTGGTAGAAAATTAACTTTTTTGGTTGAAAATGCAACTATCCGATTACATCCAAAAATCTAAATTAAAAAAAAAATGATTTTCTACAAAGATAGTTAAATTTCTAACAAATACTTAAATTTTTAATTAAAAAAGATAAGATTTTAACAAAAAATTGAATAGATACTTTTTTAGATTACAAAATTATTTTTCAACAAAAAAAGTTTCTACCCAGGAAGAGGAATTTTCAATAAAATAGATAAATTTTCCAAAAAATAGTTAAAATTTTAACTAAAAAAGATCAATTTTAAACTACAAAGGTAATACTTAAATCTTCAGTTAAAAAAAAAGTAGTCTTCAATTAAAGAGATGAATCTTCAACCAAAAAAAAAAATTTGTAATATAAGCTATGACGCTTTTTGTTCGGAATTTATATTTTTAGGTTGGAAATTTAACTATTATGTTGAAAATTTAATTATTTTGTTGAAAATGCAAGTCTTCTATTAAAAAGCCATATTTTATAGTAGAAAAGCCAGTTTTTTGTTCAAAATAAATGACTGAATTTGAACATTTTGTAACTTACCATCAGAATTGAATGCAGTGTTCAAATTAATAAATTAATAATTATTGATAAATTTGAAAACTTGATATTTATCTAGTATTTATAAACCCTTTCTGAAGACTTAGGGTATGTTTATTTTTTTTTAAATTTTTTATATAAGTTTACCGAGACTCTGATGGTTCGGATCCCACCTTAAGCTTAAGCCCTTCTCCATCTTCTTCCTTCTCTACTTCTCCACCCGAATTTTCCCTTTCTTACCCTACACGCCCTCCTTATATCTCATCTCACTTCCCTTAATTATCCTCCTCTTATTCCCCCCTCCCGCCCTCATTTCCCACCTCTACCCCTACTTCCCTTCCCCTCATTTCCTTTACTACCCCTCCCCAAAACTTTCTCTACTTCTCCCTCCCCTGATTACCCCTACTTCCCCTCGCCGCACTTCCTCTACTTCCCTTACCCTCATTCCCCTTACTCTGCGACAGCTCATTATACCTCAGTCCCTCCTACTTCTCCATCCCTCATTACCTCTGACTTCTCCTACTTCCGTTCCCCTCGTTTCAGGTTATTTCTGCTTCTTCTTCTCTTCGTATTTTCCCTATTTCTTCCTCCTCTAATGACCCCTACTTCCGCCGCCTCATTTCCTTTACTTCCATTCCCCCAATTCCCCTCACTATCACAGCGCTCCTTTCTTCTCACTTCCCTTTAATTCCCTTCCCCTCATTCCCCCTGGCTTTCCCTTCTGTCCCTCCACTTATTTCCCCTCGCTTCCCCTCCTTGAAAAACTCAGAGTCGGATAATCCTTTTCGATGAGAGTTTATTACAAATGAGATACATTTATCTGTACTATGTCACTTATCATGCTACCACATGGAAGCCTTCCTTCGTCCCAAATTTGCAGATAACAAATTAAACGGAAGGACACAGCGTGGCGGAAGATCATTACAATAATATCTATAGGACCTTAGAACGACTGAAATGCCACGACAGAGTATGTAAGTCCTGTTGGAAAAAAGCAGCCATTTTCAATCAAAATTAACATTTTTTTTTTAATTTTCTCATCAAAATATATTTATCAACAACATCTACTGAGGTGGGTAAAAAATAGAATTTGTTTTTGGTCAAGAGAAGGCCATTTTAAAAAGTTGCTTTTCAGGGTGTGAAATACTTCACTATTTACAATTTTTTTCAACATTATATCCTAGTGCTAGGGCCATAAATCCCCTCTTACCATACTTTCCCTCCCATACTCTCCTACTCCCCCTTTGTCCCTTACATCCCTATCCCTTCCTTACACTTTCCTAAGAACCCTCACTTACCTTCTCCCCTTCCCTACCATACTCTTCGACCCCGCACTTCTCTCTTCATTTCCCCTTCATTCTACTACTTCTACCTCCTGATCAACCCCACTTTCCCAACCTATTTCCCAATAATTTTCAGTCCCTTCCCCCACTTTTCCGTTTTATACTTCACCTTTTCACACTTCCTAGTACTCTTTCTCTCCTCCTATTCCTATATTTTTATTTCACTACTTCCTTTCCCCAATCTTTTTCCACTCCTCACTTCTCCATTCACTTCTCCATTCTTCCAGTTCCGTCTTCTGTTCTACACTTGTCCAAACTACTTCTCCCTTGTATACTTCCACTCTCCACACTTCCTAGTAGGAAGTGTTCTTCTATTCTTTTTTTCTTCTATCCTTCTTCTATTCCTATATTTTTGTTCCATCATCTCCCTTCCTACTTTTCCTTCCTTTATTCTCCCACTTCCTACTTCTGCTCTACCCTTGTCTACTTCCAATCTCCACACTTCCCAGTGGCACTTGTCCACACTTCCTCGTACTACTAGTCCACAATTCCTCGCACTACTGCTTCCATTCTAGTCCTATACTTTTATTCCACTACTTCCCCTCCCTACACTAGAATTCCTCCCCTCACTTCTCCCTTCATTTTCCTACAATTCTACTACTTGTCCTTCCTCTATTACCATTCTCTTCAGTTTCCAATACTAACCCTTCCTTCCTCAAACTTCAATCCTTTCACTACTTCCTCTTATTTTCCCTGCTTCCCCGTCCCTCACTTTCCTCTTTATTTCCTCTCCCTCCCATTACTTCTCCCTCCTCTACTTCTCCCATCTGCACTTCTTAATAGTACCCTTCCCACCTATACCTATACATTTATTTCACTACTTCTCCTCCATTATACGTTGTAGGTAATCGGTAAAATAGGTTAGGCTACAGGGTAAGGTGGACTAGGGTATGGGGTAAAGCCCGCTATGGTACGCGGCAAAGTTGGCTGGTGTATGGGATAAGATTAGATTGTATAGTTGGGCTGCGGTATCTGATAATGTCGACAAGAGTACGGGGTAAAATTGGGTTATAAGCGGGGTAAAATTGTCTTGTGCGCGGGGTAAAGTCGGCTAGAGCACGAGATAAAGTTGCGTAGGGTAAGGAAAAAGTTGGCCAGGATATGAAATGAAGTCGACTAGGGTGCGGGGTATAGTTGGCTAGGGTACGGAATAAGGTCAGCTAGGTACGGGGTAAAATCGGCTAGAGTACAGGGTAAAATGGGCTTGGGTACGAAGTAAAGTCGGCTAGAGCAAGGGGCAAAGTTGTGTAGGATAGGGATAAAGTTGGCCAGGATATAGCATAAATTTGACTAGGATACGGGGTATAGTTGGCTAGGGTACGGGATGAGGTCAGCTAGGTAAGGGGTAAAATTGGCTTGGTTAAGGGGTAGAATTGGTTTGGGTGAGGGTAAAGTTGACAAGGTTACGGGATAAGGTTGTCTAGGTTAGAATGTATAGTTGGGTGAGTTACGTCCTAACGTCGGCTAGAGTACGGGGTAAAATTGGCTTGAGTACGGGATAAAATCGGCTTGGGTGAGGGTAAAGTTGGCTAGCGTACGGGATGAGGTTAGCTAGGTAAGGGGTAAACTCGACTTGGTTAAGGGGTAAAATTGGCTTGGGTGAGGGTAAAGTTGACAAGGGTACGGGATAAGGTTGTCTAGGTTAGAATGTATAGTTGGCTGAGGTACGTC
>CAKNXH010081378.1:0-14488 GCA_932178445.1 Andricus quercusramuli
TTATTCAAATTCAAGTGGATTACAAGTGGATTACGATAAATTGTATGCGAATTACGCTGGAGTATAAGTGAATTACTGAAATTGGTCATAATTACAAGTAATTAACTCTTGCTTTTTGGAATAAAAGTGGATTAAAAGTGGATTACAAGTGGATTGCAAGTGCATTACCATGGATTGTATGTGGATTACGCTGGAGCACAAGTAAATTATTGAAATTGGTCATAATTACAAGTAATTAACTCTTCCTTTTCGAAATACAAGTGGATAAAAGTGGATTACAAGTGGATTGCAAGTGGATTACCATGGAGTGTTTGTGAATTACGCTGGAATACAAGTGAGTTACTTAAATTGCTCATAATTACAAGTAATTAACTCTTGATTATCCAAATTACAAGTGGATTACAAGTGGATTACAATTAATTGTATGTGGATTACGCTAGATTACAAGTGAATTACTTACATTTTTCATAATTATAAATAATTATCTCTTTATTATCCAAATTACATGTGGATTACAGTGGATTACCATGGATAGTAAGCTGATTACGCTGGATTACAAGAGAATTACTTGAATTGCTCATAATTAAAAGTAATTTATTTTCGATTACTCGTATTAAAAGTTGATCACAAGTGGATTACTTCGAATTATTAATTGGTTACTCCGGCTTACAATTTTTGAAAAAAAAAAATTAATTATTTTTATATCAAATACCAAAAAATAAAAAAATACACTTTTGAAGTGTACTCTTTTTTAACAAATACTTTTGTTCATTCTAAAATACCTCAGAAATATGAAGCAACTATCCAAGAAAGATACTAAATAGCAAGGCAAATATTGAATTTTTTATACACAAATAAACTATTGTTATTATTAACAATAATTGTTTGAACAAATTTTCATCGTTTCACTTATTTAGAAACAAAATTCGGATTTTTTTCAAGGAATTAACAGCCAATTATTTATAGCAATAACTTCTTTCAATGAATCGATAATATTTAATAATTATTTAAACAAACTTAATTAAAAAATACATTATTTAGCTGTTTTTCAGAATTAAACTTTGTTCTTTCAACTTAATCAATTGTTAATAACAAAACGTTGAAAAAATGAGGGGTCATTGAGGTTCATTGAACCTCAGAATTGTCAATGAAACCTTCCTAATTTACCGCTTACGCTTTCGTCTTATCATATCATCATCATAAAAATAAAACGCTTCTAATCAAATTACGTAGTATTGAATGGCATAAAACAACACCAAAAAAAATTATTTGGTTGAATCAACATTTTTGTTGTTTTTTACGGACAACCAAATATTTGGTTGACACAACCGAATTTTTTGATTGTTCTGACTAATTCGTTTGGTAGATGGAGTATTTGGTTGATCAAGCCAGAAACTTTTGTTGGGACAACCAAATATTCTATTGAATCAACAACAACTTGTTTGAGTCAAGAAAATATTTGGTTGTCCCCACAAAATTTTTTGGTTCACCAAACCAAATTTTTGGATTGTTTTAATTCATTCGTTTCGTAGATAAAGTATTTTATTTATTCTACCAAAAACTTTTGTAGGGACAACCAAATATTTTCTTGGATCAAAAAAAGTTTGTTTGATTCCAGAAAATATTTGGATGTCCCAACAAAAGTGTTTTTGGTAGAATAAACAAAAAATTTTGATTGTTTCAACTCATTTGTTTCGTAGATAGAGTATTTGGTTGTCCCAGCAAAAGTTTTGGGTTGACCCAACCAAATTTTATCAGAAACAATTTGTATTAAAAAAAAATCGTAATTAGCGCCAGAAACTCGCGAAAATTTATTTTTCACTTATGGGGTTTTCTTGGGACCCTATAAAACAGACTTATGGGGGTGATATTAAAAAAATAATTATTCATTTGTATTCTATAGGTAATTGAGAAGATAAATGTTGAGTTTCAACTCGATTAACCTAATATTGACGATTCTGAATGAAATTTACAAAAATGTCTTTTTTTCTTATGGGAAATATGTTTTAATTTCCTTTAGTCTTATGGAACCTTTGAATATTTTTTTTTCTTCAAAAAAAAAACATCTATTTTTTATGGCTTTTAACAAAGGGGGCGATATGCATTCGGATTTGTTCGAATCCGCACGAAAATAAGTCAATTTGTTTAAAAATGATATTTAGAGGTGAAGCAACCCCCATGAATATTTCCCATAAGAAAAAAAGACATTTTTGTAAATTTTATTCAGAATCCTCAATACCAGTTGAATCGAGTTGAAACTCAAAATTTCTCTCCACAATCCGTAGAATACCAATAAAATATTATTTCCCAAATATCAACCCCATAAGTCTGTTTTATAGGGTACCAAAAAAACCCCATAAGTGAAAAAATGGGTTTTGCGAGTTTTTGACGCTAATTATGATTTTTTCGCGTTTTTTTTTAGGCAAATTGTTTCTCATACATGAAATACTACTTTATACTAATAATTGGATGTTTAAATAAATTGTTTAAACAATTCATTATTGTTTTTAGCAATTTTATCTTAGAATATGGATAGAAAGTCACGGTTTTTTCAAAAAATTTTCACTTTTTGTCCAATTTTCTCTTGAATATAGGTGGATAATCAATCAAAGTTGACAACATTATTTGTTAAAACAATTTATTATTATTATTAATATTAAATTTGAATAATGCTAGAAAGTTGCGGTTTTTTCTAAAATTTACAACTATTCGTCTACTTTTCACATAGGGTGAGTAAATAATTATTCAAATTTTGCAAGAATAATTATTTAAACAAATTATTATTGTTTATAACTATGTTCTACTTTATTAATGTAACATAGTTGCGGTTTTTTACGAATTTTTCGAATTGTTTTCAACTTTTCAGTAAGATAAAGGCAATAATCAATTTGACTAAACATAAATAATTTTTTAAACTATTTATTGTTATTTATAACAATATTCTTTTAGAATAATGCTAGAAAGTTGCAGTTTTTTCTAAAATTTCCCACTTTTAGTCAATTTTTCAATTATATCAAGGTAAACTAGATTTAAGTTAACAAACATAATTGTTAAAACAATTTCATATTATTTTTAATAATATTCTTTTTAAATAATATTAGAAATATTCGGTTTTTTTTTTAATTTTCAGCTTTTTGTCCTATTTACCACTTAGAGCGAGGTAAAATTTCATTGAAATTTAGAAAACATAATCATTATTGTATATAAAATTATAATTATTTATAATAATCTTCTCCTATAGTAATGCTAGATATTTGCAGTTTTTTCTGAAATTGTCCACTTTTTTCAACTTCTCACTCAGAGTGAGAAAAAAATTAACAAAAAAATTTGACAAAAATAATTGTTTAAAAAATTATTATTTATAATTATCTTCTTTTATGGTAATACTAGATAGTTTCGGTTTTTTCTAAAATTGGTAACTGTTTGTCCACTTCTCAATTTTAGCGAGGTTATAATTAATGCAATTTAACAAACAGAATTGTTTAAACAAACGATTATTGTTTATAACTGTCTTTCCTTATATTTATGATTGCTATTATGATATTTATGGGGTTTTCTGAAAATTTCAACTTTTGGTCCACTTTTCACTTTATGAGATAATAAATGTAAGTTAACAAACATAATTGTTTAAATAATTAATTTTCGTTAATTATTGTATTTAACTTCTCTCATAGTATTTCAAATATTTGTTTTATTTCAGAAAAATATATTGGAAAAAAGAAAGAGATTGTTGAAAAAATTATTCTTTCTATTGTTTATTTAGTATTTGTTCATAGTTAAAAATCTAAAGCGAAGTTAAAATTTTTAGAAAAACCCGCATCTTTCTAGCAATTATTAAACAGAAGATAGTTATAAACAATAATAAATTGTTTGAATAATGAAGTTTGTTAATTTTCATTTATTATTATCTTTCTAAGTGAAAAATAGACAAAAATTGAAAAAATTGAAAAAACCGCAACTATCTAGCCTTAATATAAGAGAAAATAGAAACGACCAATAATGGTTTTTTTAAACAATTATTTGTATTAAATTTTATTAATTCTCACTTTGCTCAAAGTGGAATGTGAACAAAATTTTTAATATTTCAGAAAAAACCGCAACTTTCTAGCATCATTCAAAGATAATATTATTAAAAATAATAATAAATTATTTAAACAATCAGTTTTGTTAACTTACATTAATTATTACCTCAATTTGATTAAAAAGTAGACAAAAAGTGGACATTTTTTGAAAAAACTGTAACTTTCTAGCATTATTTCAGAGGAATATTGTTATAAATGATGAAAAATTGTTTAAACAATTATTTTTGTAAAATTTATTAATTTGTTGCCTCGATCGAACTGAAAAGTTGAAAATAAGTTGAAAAATTCGGAACAACTGCGACTTTCTAACTCTATTCTAGGAGAAAGTTCATATAAAGAAGAATAATTGTTTAAAAAATTTATTTAAACAATTAATCATCAGTAGAATATGGTATTTTATGTATTAGAAATAATTTGTATTTTAAAAAGCGCGAAAAAAGGCACAACTGCTGCTAAAAACTCACAAAATCAAATTTTTTATTTATGGGGTTTTTTTGGGACCCTATGAAACACACTTATGGGAGTATTATTTGAAAGTGTTTTTTAATTTGTATTGTGTAGCTGGTTGTGAAGCTAAATGTTGAGTTTCAACTCAAATCGCCTAATATTGAGGATTCTGAATAAAATTTACAAACACTTTTTTTTATGGAAAATACGTGTTAAACTTCATGGGGTTTGCGGAACCTATCAATATCATTTTTTTGTAAAAAGCTGAAAAAGAAAATTTCATTGAACCAAAAAAAACTGTTTTCTTAGGTATACACGTAAATTTGGTTGAATCAAACCAATTTTGGTTGATTCAAGAAAATGTTTGATTGTCCCAACCAAAGTTTTTGGTTGGATCAACCAAATACTCCATCCACCAAACGAATTAGTTCAAACAATTGGTCAATCAAAAACTTATGCTCGGACAACCAAAAACTTTTGTTGGGATAACCAAAAACTTTGGTTGAGACAGTCAAAAACGTTTGTTGGGACAACCAAAAACATTTGTTGAGACAACCAAAAACTTTTGTTGGGACAATCAATCACTTTTGTTGGGACAACCAAAAACTTTGGTTGGGACAACTAAAAACTTCTTTTGGGACAAGTATGTACTATTTAGTATGTGATATGTACTATCAGGGATATTTGTTTTATTCGCTCACGTAGATGGTTGTTCCTGTATACGATACATTCATAATACATGTGAGACCCCCTATGTGTGTGAGTGCTTCACACTGTTGTAATATGTGTGATAGTGTGGGTGGCTCCCACAGAAAGAGGTGTCCATCACCCTCGGTTGACAGGAGGAACGTGCCCCCTTTTCCCCTCCTGACCCCTCACCCTCCCCCCTTTGCTGCACCCCACCGTCCTTCTGACTGTTTAACCAATCTCTTTCATTTTGCAATCACGAGCATGATCGTCTCCCTTTCTGGGATCCATTTCATCAAATTCTTAGATTAACTCTGTTTGCGTTGTTCCTTTGTCTTATTTTGATTTTGCTTCAAGGGGATCCAAAAAAGTTTTTTGGAAATTTTAATGCTCACATAGAAAATTATATATATTCAATTTATTCAGAAAAAAAGATTTTCTCTTTTCACTCCGCTGGGATTCGAACACCAGATCAACTGATTTCCGGTGAGGTGCTCTAACCATTGAGCTACAGAGAGATCAGAGTAAGAATCCCTTTTTCTGAAATACGCTTTATTTAGCAAGATGTTATATACAAATCAATTTTTGGTAGGAATCTGTATTATCATAGGAGATGGTAAGTATCGATCAGTTGATCTGGTGTTCGAATCCCAGCGGAGTGAAAAGAGAAGATCTTTTTTTCTGGATAAATTGAATTTAATCAATTTTAATTTATATCTCCATCTTATCTGTGATGATGAACAAATTTATCTGTATTAGAGGATTTAACTTTGATCGGTATTGTAGATTTCCATTATTCCATTCATCATGAAGACTTATATTTTTGGTTGAAAATTAATCTCTTTAAATTGAAAACTCAACTACTTGAGTAAAAGTTAAACTAGATTCTTCAAAATTTATTTTTTATTTCAATAATTTTTCATTAAAATTTAAAAACTCTCGGACGTAAATATATAAATAAGATCTCCAATAAATATTAGAAGGAATCTGTATTATCATTAGAAAACAAGAAATAATATTTAACGTCTTTTCAAACTTTTCAGAAACAGAAAATATTTTGAATAATTTTATTCTGAAAAAAATCTCATTTCACTCCGCTGGGAATCGAACCACAGAACTAAAGATTCCCGGTCAGGTGTTTTCCTATTAAGCTACTAGAGAAATCAAAAGAAGAAACTTTTTTCAGAATTACACGCATTATTTTGCTAGATCGTACAAATACAATTTTTCAAGGAATCCGTATTATCATCAGAAAATAACAGAAAATATTTAACGTCTTTTCAGACTAGATGTAGGTTAATGGGAAAGCACCTGACCGGGAATCGGTAGTTCTGTGGTTCGATTCCCAGCGGAGTGAAAGGAGAAGAGCTTTTTTCAGAAAGAAAATGATTTAAAATAATTTTTCCTTCATAGCTCCATCTGGTCTGAAAAGACGTTAACAATTTCTGTTATTCTCCGATGATAATACAGATTTCTTGAAAAAATTTATTTGTACCATCTATCAAAATAATGCGTGTATTTCTGAAAAAAGTTGCTGCTTAATGAGAAAGCAGCCGTCCGGCATTCGGAAGTTCTGTGGTTCGATTCCCAGCGGAGCGAAAGTAAATCTTTTTTCAGAAAAGAAATTATCTAAAATAAATATTAGATTAAAATATGTGTTATTTATTTTTTGAAATTTGCCAACCCCGGGGGGGGGGGGAAGCATGAAAATTTTTTAAAATCCAATTTTTATCTAATTGAAATCAATTCGGTGGTTAAAAAATTAAGTTAGAATAAAAAAAAATTATAATCTTTTTCATGAAACTTTTTTACATTATAGTGATGTAGTCATACACATGAGTTGATTGGTCGAAGGTTATCGAAATTCGCGAGGACGAGTGCGGCACTAATTTAATAATCCAAGGGGAGAATCTGCTGATTCATCGATTCTTGCAGTTCAATGTTTATGAAATTATTTAAAAAATAATAAATTAAAAGTGGACGAAAATCTAGACAATAAAAAAAAATAAAATAAAAAAAATTAATTTGAAGTTACTTAAACCGATGGCACAATAGGCTTTATAGCTTGAGCGCCAGGGGAGTTCTTCATGGGCTTCCCGCCCGTATTAAAACAAAAAAAAAATACTTTAGTTTTCTTCGTCATTTCCCTCTACAAATAAAAAAATAGGTTTTCAGCGAAATGTGTAATTATTATTTCTTATTTTATTATTGATATTTATTATATGATTTATTTTATAATTATTTTTTTCAGATTTTTTTTTATTTTCATTTTTTTTCATTCTTATTCATGATTTTTAAAATATTCAATTATGCAATCATAAATTGATTAACTAATGATTAACTGCATATGAATTAATGAAACTCAAAAGAAAATCAGACTATTCTTCGTTGAAAATTTTTTTGTTTGAAAAGCCTACTATTATATTTTTTCGAAATTAATATTTTTTGTTTACAAATTGTACTATTTGGTTGAAAATTGAACTATTTTGTTAAAAATTTCTTTCATTTTTGGGTGGAAATTAATTTTTTAACTGAAAATTTAACTATTGCATTTTTGGTGGATTCTTTTTTAATCCATCTTTTTATGTTGAAAATTCAAGTTTATACTTGCAAATTTATGTATTTTGTTCATACTTAATTTTTTTCAGAAAATTAATCGTCTTGGTTAAAAAATCAACTTTTTGGTAGAAAATTCAACGCTTTGGTAGAATGTTCAAATATTTTCTTCAAAATTAACTTTTTCTGAAGATTCATCATTTCAGATGAAAATTCATCTCATTGATTAAAAATTGAAATATTTTTCGAAGAATTTATTTCTTTTTCTGGTTGGAAAATAATTTTCTTCCCTGAAAATTTAACAATTCCATTTTTTGTTTAAAATTGATATTTAGTCTAGAAAAATTCTTTTTTGTAGAAAATTAATCTTTGCTGTTAAAAATTCTTCCTCTTTGGTTCAAAATGCAGCTGCCTGATTAAAAATTAATCTGTTTTGGTTGTCTATCAGTTTGAAAATTAAATTTTTTTTTATTGAAATATCCACCATCTGGAACTGGAACTACTTTGTTGAAAATAACTTTGTTTGGTTGAAAATTTATTTATTTATTTCTAAATTTGTCTTTTTGTTAGAAAATTAATTTCTTTATCTAAAAATTTAATTATTCGGTAGTAAATTCAATTAAAAATTCTGATATTTGTTTGAAAATTTATTTATTATGTTAAAAAACAATCTTTTTGTAGAAAATTAATCTCCTTAATTAAAAATTTAGCTTTTTGGTTAAAAATTCATTTCTTTAGTTGAAAATAATTTTTTTTTATTCAAAATTTATTTTTTTTTACTGAAAATATAACTATTTTAATTGAATATCCTATCGTTTTAATTTAAAGGTCGTCTTTCTTGGTCGAAAGTAATCTTTTTCTTTTGGTTGAAAATTAGTTTGGTCTACTGGTTAAAATTTAAATATTCCATTTATGGTTGAAAATTGATCTTTTATAGTTCAAAATTCAACTATTTCGTTTAAAATTTATTTATTTGTTTGAAAAATCGTATTTTTTGGTAAAAAGTTAATCTTCTTGTTCAAAAATTCATCTGTTGTAGTTTAAGAATCATTTCAATAAAAAATGTATCACTTTGTTTGAAATTTTATTTTCAAATTAATTATTTCAACTGAAAATTCAAATATTTCATTTTTGGTCGAAAATTTATATCTTTTAGTTAAAAATTCAATTATTTGGTTGACAATTCATTTAGTCAAAAGTTTATTTATTTTGTTGAGAATTTGTCTTTTTTAATAGAACCTTAATTATTTTTTTTGTTGATAATTTATCTTTTTTAGTTGAAAATTTAATTACTTGGTTGAAAATTCATTTATTTCGTTAACAATTCTACTTTTTTGTAAAAAAAAAATAATCCCCTTGGTTAGAAATTCTGATCAAAAGTTAGAATTCTGATAAAAAATGTAGTAGTTATTTCAACAAAAAAGATTTTAATTTTTAATCAAAAACAATTGAATTCAATCAAAAAGAACGCCTTTTCAGGTAAAATACATATATTTTCAACCAGATACTTGAATTTTCAAAATAAAAAAAAACGATCTATTTTCCATTAAAAACAGAATAGTTGAATTTTCAGTTCAGAAAAATAATTTCAGAAAAAGAAAAAATTTCAAGAAAATAGTTCAATATAAAGCTACTTTTATAAATGAAAAATCACTGTCATTCGATTTAATATTGCAATTGAGAAAAAAAATTATGCACGATCTCGAAAAAATTCCCTGACTTGAAAAAAATTTTCCTGACATTTCCAGATTTTTTCCGGTACATAAAAATCCCAGAACATATTTTTTAATCCGGAAAATTAATTTTCTCAGAAAGAAATAGTTAAACTTCGAACCAAGGAGAAAAATCCTGAACCAAAAAATGAATTTTTAACATAATATGATTTTTTTAAATAAAAAAATTAATTTTCCACTGAAAAGTTGAATTTTCACGAAAAGAATTTAATTTTCAACAAGAAAATCATTTTTTGATCGAGTCGATTAATTTTCTATGAAATTGTTATAACAAAATACATGAATTTTTAATGAGATGATTTTTTTACACAAAAGATTAATTTTCTAAAAATGGAATAGGTGAATTTTCGAAAAGGTGGGCGAATCTTAAAAAACATAAAATTCTAACAAACTAGTTCAACTTTGAACCAAGTAGTTGAATTTTCAACTAAAAAAGATTAATTTTGAACAGAATAGTTAAATTTTCAACCAATAAGATGAATTTTCCAGAAACAAGATTAATTTTCTACCAGAAAACACGATTTTTCAACCCGAAAATATAATTTTCTAACCAAAAAAGTTAATTTTCTACCGAAAGTTAAATGTTCGTAAAATAGTTCAATTTTTAACCAAATTGTGAAATTCACACTAAAAATATGATTTTCTAACAAAAAAATTAATTTTAAACGAATAGTTTAAGTTTCTATAAAATTTTCAAATCCTCAATAAAACCAGATTAATTTAGACACAAATTTTTGATCAAAAAGGATGAATTTTCAACAAAAGTGTTTAACCCAAAAGATGATTTTTAACCTAGAAAATTTCATTTTTTCAATGGAATAGTTAAATTTTCAACATGCACAGGGGACATTTTTCACAGCCAAATTGAAATCGAAATTTTTTATTTTCAACTAACTTTCAAAATTAACAACCCCGAAAACTCCTGGACGCCAAGTTCCATGAAAATCAATTTTTTTTTTTTTTTTTTGAAAACTCGTCAACCATATTTGATCCGCCATTTTGAATTTTGCAAATCAGGCTCCGTATTCGTAGTCAGCGACCCCAAAAACCCCTGACGGACAAGTTTTATGAAAATCCAACCATTTTTTCAAAACATTTGTCCACCATGTTGAATCCGCCATTTTGAATTTTCAAATACTGACTTCAGATTCGTGATCAGAGACCCCAAAAACCCCCACATGCTAACTTTCCTAAGTACATTTATTTTTTTTGAACTCGTCCGCCATATTGGATCCGCCATTCTGAATTTTTGAAATCTGACTTCAGATTCGTTATCAAAGGGTCCAAAAACCCCCAGCTGCCAAGTTTCATGAAAATCCATTGATTTTTTGAAAACTCTCTCGCCATATTGGATCCGCCATTTTGAAATTTTCACATCTGACTTCATATTCGTTATCAGAGGCCCCAAAACCCCCAAGATGCCAAATTTAATGAAAATCCATTGATTTTTTGAAAACTCGTCCGCCATATTGGATCCTCAATTCTAAATTTTGCAAATATGGCTCCGGATTCGTAGTCAGCGACCCCAAGAACCCCTGAATGACAAGTTTTATGAAAATCCAACAATTTGTTAAACATTTGTCCACCATTTTGAATCCGCCATTTCGAATTTTCAAAGCCTGACTTCAGATTCGTTATCAGAGACCCCAAGAACCCCCCGATATAAAGTTTCATGGAAATCCAATAATTTTTTGGCAATTCTTCCGCCACATGGGATCCGCCATTTTCAATATTTCAAATCTGACTTCAGATTCATTCTCAGAGACCCCAAGAATCCCTAGATGCCAAGTTTGATGGAAATATATTTTTTTTAACTCTTCCGCCATTTTGAATTTTCAAATACTGATGTCAGATTCGTGATCAGAGATCCTAAAAACCCCCAGAAGCTAAGTTTCATAAGTACATTTATTTTTTCGAACTCATCCGCCATATTGGATCCGCCATTTTGAATTTTTGAAATCTGACTTCAGATTCGTTATCAGAGGCTCCGAAAACCCCCAGATGAAATATTTCATTAAAATCAATTAATTTTTTGAAAACTCTCCCGCCATATTGGATCCGCCATTCTGAATTTTTCACATCTGACTTCACATTCGTTATCAGATGCCCCAAAAACACCCAAATGACAAGTTTCATGTAAATCTATTAATTTTTGTAAATCTTGCCCGCCGTATCGGATCCGCCATTTTGAATTTTTGAAATCTGACTTCATATTCGTTATCAGATGCCCCAAAACCCCCCACATGCAGAATTTCATGGAAATCAATTAATTTTTTCAAAACTCGTCCGCCATATTGGATCCGGCATTTTGAATTCTTATAATCTGACTTCAGATTCATTACCAGAGACCCCGAAAACCCCTAAATACCAAGTTTCATTAAAATCCATCAATTTTTCGAAAACTTGCCCGCCATTTCGGATCCGCCATTTTGAATTTTTGCAAATCGGGTTCCGGATTCATAAATAATCAGTGACCTCGAATCCCCCCTAAGGTGCATATTAAATTAGTGGATTTTTCATGTTAGGTTGTATTAATTTAGTTCGCATTCAAGGGGAAAAAACCCTACCCCCTGTTTGGGGCCTTACGATTTGGATCTTCATGTTTGGGATTTTATTTTGTGCCTTAGAGTTTTGGATCTTGTATTTTGGGACGAACGGTTTCAGGCCTTAAGGTTCTGGACTTTGGGACATTTGGTCATTTAGGATCTTATTTTGGGCCTTATAGTTTTGGATCTTGTATTTTGGGACTTGCGGTTGTGGGCCTTGAGGTTCTGGACTTTGGGACATTTGATCACTTGGGATCCTATTTTGGGCCTTATATTTTTGGAGCTTGTATTTTTGGATTTGCGGTTTTGGGTCTTGAGGTTCCGGACTTTCGGACATTTGTTGATTTGAAATCTTATTTTGGGCCTTGTATTTTGGGACTTGCGGTTTTGGGCCTTAAGGTTCTGCACTTTGGGACATTTGGTCATTTGGGATCTTATTTTGAGCCTCATATTTTTGGATCTTGTATTTTGGGATTTGCGATTTTGGGCCTTGAGGTTCTGGACTTTGAGACATTTGGTGATTTGGGATCTTATTTTGGGCCTTGTATTTTGAGACTTGCGGTTTTGGGCCTTAAGGTTCTGGACTTTGGGACATTTGGTCATTTGGGGTCTTATTTTGGGCCTTATAGTTTTGGATCTTGCATTTTGGGACTTGCGGTTTTGGGCCTTAAGGTTCTGGACTTTGGGACATTTGGTCATTTGGGATCTTATTTTGGGCCTTATATTTTTTGATCTTGTATTTTGGTAGTAGTAATTTTGGACCTGCAATTTGGGATTCGATTTTGGGCATTACATTTGAGGGTCTTATGTTATAGAATTTAGGGTTGTAAGCTTCGATGCTTCGGACTTGCAGTTGGGGAGATAATTATTGAATCTCATTTTGTAGCGCAGTGTTTTGGATCTTATGTGTTTAGCCTCAAGATGTTTGGACTAGAAGTTCAGAATTTGAAATTTTGCATCATATTTCGGGCCTTACTATTTTGGATCTTGTATTTTGGGACTTGCGGTTGTGGAATTGCAGCTTGGGATTTTATTTTCAGTCATACAGTTCCGAATTTTATATTTTGAGACATGTGGTTTGGGCCTCAAGGATTTCGATCTTGCATTTCGGGACTTGTGGGTTTGGGCCTTAAGATTTTGGACTTGAAGTTTAGGACTTGACGTTTGCGATCTTCTTTTGAGCCTTACAGTTTTTGACATTATATTTTAAGACTTGTGATTTTAGGCCTTAAGTTTAAAGTTTGGGGTCAAATTTCGGGCCTTACACTTCGGGGTCTTATATTGTGGGACTTTTGGTTTTGAAATTGTAGTTTGAAACTTGACACTTGCATTCTTATTTTGGACATAAAAGTTTAGGATCTTGAATTTTGGAACTTGAAATTTTGGAACTTGTAATTTTGGACCTGCATTTCGAGACTTGACGGTCGGAATATTATTTTGGGCCTTACGGATCGAGTTCTTGTATTTTGGGAAGTAAGCGTTTACATTTGGAGTTTGAGACTTGACGTTTAAGATCTTATTTTGGGCCTTACCGCTTTGGATCTTGTATTTTTTATTTTCGGGACCTGTAGTTTTGGGCCTTCTATTTTGGGACGTGAACTTTTGGATTTGGAGTTCGAAACTTGAGGTTTGAGATCTTATTTTGGGCCTTACAGTTTTGCATCTTGTATTTTTGATTTTTAGGATATGTAGTTTTGAGCCGTAAATTTTTGGACTTCCAGTTTCAGACTTGACGGTTGGGATTATATTTTGGGCCTTATACTTTAGGTTCCTGTATTTTTGGATATGCACTTTTAAAATTGTAGTTTGACACTTGAGGTTTGGGATCTTTTTCTCGGCATTGCAATTTTGGAACTTCTATTTTTGATTTTTGGGATTTGTAGTTTTGGGCCTTAAGGCTTAGGACCTCCACTTTTTAGCTTCATAACTCCCATGAAACTCAATGGATTCTAATAAAACTCAGTATCGCCTCGTTTTTGAAATCGCTGATTACGAACCTAAATTTGAAATTACGAAATACAAAATGACGGATCCAATATGGCGGACTCAAATGAGAAAAGTCATGTGATTTGAAAAAAAGTCAGTACTAAGGGGGTTTCTATGTAAATGATGATGAATCCAGGTTCAAAATCGAGAAATTCCAAATGACAGATCCAATATGGCGGACTTAAATTTAAAAAGCGATGTGATTTGTGTGAAAGTCAGTACAAAAGGATTTTTCAGGTCGCTGATGACAAATCCGAAATCAAAATTGTGAAATTCAAAATGGCGGATCCAATATGGCGGGTTGAAATGCAAAAAGTCACGTGATTGAAAGGAAATCCAGTACCAAGAAGTTATTTAGGTCACTGATAATGAGTCCGGAGACAAAATTGAGAAATTCAAAAAGTTCGGATCCAATATGGCGGACTTAAATGCAAAAAAGCACGTAAAATAA
>CAKNXH010081380.1:0-12884 GCA_932178445.1 Andricus quercusramuli
AGTATACCAACAAAGCTAAGATATTCTGAATAATTTTTATAAAGCAGGTTTCCAATAAAGCTAATCTCTTCTAATTAATTTTTGGACCAGTATACGAGCAAAACTTAAATCTTCTATATAATTGTCCTAGACCAGTATTCCAACAAAGCTAACGTCTTCTAATGAATTCCTATAAGCTAGTATACTAATGAAGCTAACATGTTCATATTAATTTCTATAGCAGTATACCAATAAAGCTAGAATCTTTCAATTAATTTCTATAAACCAGTATACCAATGAAAGCAACATCTTCTAATTAATTTCCGTACCAGTGTTTCAGAAAAGCAAAGATCTTCGGAATGATTTTTATAGACCAGTATCCCTACAAAGCTAACAATTTCTAATTAATTTGTGATAGACCAGTGTACCAACAAAGCTAACATCTCCAAATAATTGTTCTAGACCAATATATCAACGACGATTAGAACTTCTAAATACTTTGTATAGAATATTATTCCTACAAAGCTAACATTTCTCAATTAATTTGTAATGGACCACTATAACAACACAGCCAATATCTTCTAAAAAATTTCCTACGCTAGTATACCAACAAAGCTAAGACATTCTGAATAATTTTTATAAAGCAGTTTTCCAATGAAGCTAATATCTTCTGATTGATTTTTGGACGAGTATGAGAACAAAGCTCAAATCTTCTATATAAGTTTCATAGACCAGTATTCCAACAAAGCTAACGTCTTCTAATGAATTCCTATAAACCAGTATACTAATAAAGCTAACATGTTCAGATTAATTTATGTACCAGTTTACCAATGAAGCTCGAATCTTTTAATTAATTTCTATAAACCAGCATACCAAGAAAAGCAACATCTTTAAATAATTGTTCTAGACAATATACCAACGAAGATTAGAAGTTTTAAATACTTTTTTAGATTAGTATTTCTGCAAAGCTAACATTTTTAAATTAATTTGTAATAGACTAGTATAACAAGACAGCCAACATCTTCTGAAATTTTTTTTCAGACCACTATACTAACAAAGATAAGATCTTCCAAATAATTTGTATAGAATAGTATTCCTACAAAGCTAATATTTTCTTATTAATTTGTAATAGACCAGTATAACAACAGAGCCAACATCTTTTAAGAATTTTCCTGGACTAGTATACCAACAAAGCTAAGATGTTCTGAATAATTTTCATGAAGCAGTTTTCTAATAAAGCTAATATCTTCTAATTAGTTTCTGGACCAGTATAGGGACAAAGCTCAAATCTTCTATATAATTTTCATAGACCAGTATTCCAACAATGCTAACATCTTCTAATGAATTCCTATAAACCAGTATACTAATAAAGCTAACATGTTCTGATTAATTTCTGGACCAGTATGACAATAAATCTAACATATTCTAATTGATTCCTAAAGAACAGTATACTAATAAAGCTAACATTTTCAGATTAATTTTTATACCAGTATACCAATGAAGCTAAAATTTTCTAATCAATTTCTATAGACTAGTATACCAATAGAACCAACACCTTCTAATGAATTTACGTTCCAGTATGCCAACAAAACTCAGATCTTCAGAATGATTTTCATCGACCAGTATTCCTACAAGGCTTACATCTTCTAATTAACTTCTATTAGACCAGTATACCAATAAAGCTAATATCTTCAATTTAACCTAAATTTAACATCCCCAAAAAAATAAAAATGTTACAAACCATAAGTTGGAGTCGTTAGCTTCAAAGTCCTGAAGCAAATATCATAAAGGGCCTCATTGTCAATGCAGTAGGCCTGGTCTGAATTTTCCACAAGCTGATGAACTGACAAGGTTGCATTGTAGGGTTCAACAACAGTATCTGATACTTTTGGAGAAGGTACAACAGAAAAGGTGGACATTATTCTGTCAGGGTATTCTTCCCGGACTTTGTAGATGAGGAGGGTCCCCATTCCGGATCCGGTTCCACCCCCGAGGGAGTGGGTCATTTGGAAGCCTTGGAGACAGTCGCAACCTTCAGCTTCTTTTCGGACGACATCAAGGACGGAATCAACCAATTCGGCTCCTTCAGTGTAGTGACCTTTGGCCCAGTTGTTTCCGGCTCCGGATTGGCCGAAGACGAAATTGTCCGGCCGGAAAATTTGGCCGAAGGGCCCGGAACGAACGGAATCCATGGTACCGGGTTCAAGGTCAACGAGGATTGCTCGAGGAACATATTTGCTTCCGGCTGCCTCGTTGTAGTAGACGTTGATCCTCTCGAGTTGCAGTTCTGAATCTCCGTGGTAGGCCCCATTTTGGTCGATTCCGTGCTCGTCTGAGATGACTTCCCAGAACTGTGAAAAAAAATTTTTTTTTTTAATGCGTGTACGATTTTAGCCCTTTTTCTTGCCTACAAAACGGGTCTTAAGATCTACTTTTCAGATCATAGGGATTTAAAAGTATTTTTCACTCCCTGCAGAGCGAAAAGTACTTCTTCACAGTCAATAGAATGAAAAGTACTTTTCATATCGCTGTAGTAAAAGTGCTTTTAAATACTCAGTGGTTGCAAAAGTACTTTTCACTCCGTAGGTAGTACATGCATACTTTTCACTCCGTAGGGAGTGCTTGCGTACTTTTCACTCCGTAGGGAGTGCATGCGTACTTTTCACTCCCTACGTGGTACAAAAGTACTTTTCACTACCGATTGTATACAAAGGTACTCTTCACTTCCCGGGGAATACAAAGTACTTTTCATTATCTAGGAGATGCGAAAGTACATTTTATTCCCTAGGGGATGCGAAAGTACTTTTCACTCTTTAGGACACAAAAGTATTTTTCACTCTTTCGAGAGGAGACACAAAAGTACATTTCACTCCCTAGGGGACACAAGAGTACTTTTCACTCGCTAGATTATATAAAAGTACTTTTCACTCCCTAGGGGATACAGAAGTACAAAAGTACGTTATATGGAAAAATTATTGTTGAAGATGATGGAATTTTTCGGCTATTCATAGTGAGATTCCAAGATTTTATACATTTTTGGTAATTTTGTAAATTTACCGAAAACTTTCAACATTTTCAAAATTTTAGAAGTTATTGATAATTTATGAATATACAAGAACTTTTCAAAAATGTAAAAGTTTTAGGTAATATATAAATTTACCATTAATTTTGAAAATATAAGAAATTGCTAATAATTAGAGAATATACCTTAAATTTTCAAAATTTTAGAAGCTATTGGTAATTAATAAATGTACAAGAACTTTTTCAAATTTCCAAAATTTTAAAGTTTTTGGTAATTTATAAATTTACCATAAATTCTCAGAGTTTCTAAAATTTTAGAAGTTTTTGGTAATTTATTAATTTACCGTAAATTTGCAAAATTTCTAAAATCTCAGATGTTCTTGGTGATTTATAAATTTACCAATAATTTTCAAATTTCAAAAATTTCAAAAGTTTTTGCTAATTCATGAAATTACCATAAGTCTTCAAAATTTCAAAAATCTTAAAAATTGCTAATAATTTATAAATGTACCATAAATTTTCAAAATTTCTCAAATTTCAGAAGTTTTTGGTAATTTATCAATATACAATAACTTTTCCAAATTTTAAAAATTTTTGTTCATTTATAAATTTACTATAAATTTTCGAAATTTGAAATTTTTTTGGCAATTCACAAATTTACCATTAAATTTCAAAATCTCCAAAATTTCAGAAGTTTTTGGTAATTTATAAATTTATAATAAATTTTCCAAATTTCAAAAATTTTCTTTCATTTAAAATTTATCATAATTTTTCAAAATTTCAAAAATTTTTGAAAATTTATAAATTTACCATTAATTTTCAAAATCTCCGAAATTTCAGAAGTTCTTTGTAATTTATAAAAATAAAATAGCTTTTCAAAATTTCGAAAATTTCAAAAGTTTTTGTTAATTTATAAATTTACCATCAATCATCAAAATTTCAAAAATCTTAGAAATTGCTAGAAATTTATAAATGTACCATAAATTTTCAAAATTTCTCAAATTTAAAAAGTTTTTGCTAATTTATCAATATATAATAACTTTTCAAAATGTCAAAAATTTTAGAAGTTTTTGGGAATTTATAAATTTACAATAAATTTTTCAAATTTCAAAAATTTTTGTTCATTTGTAAATTTACCATAAATCTTCAAAAATTCAAAAATTTTTGGCAATTTATAAATTTACCATTAAATTTCAAAATCTCCAAAATTTTAGAAGTTCTTTGTAAGTTATAAAAATACAATAGCTTTTCAAAATTTCAAAAGTTTTTGTTCATTTATAAATTTACCATAAATTTTCAAAATTTGAAAATTTTTTGGCAATTTATAAATTTACCATTAAATTTCTAAATCTCCAAAATTTCACAAGTTTTTGGTAATTTATAAATTTATAATAAATTTTCCAAATTTCAAAAATTTTCGTTCATTTAAAATTTCTCATAATTTTTGAAAATTTATAAATTTACCATTAATTTTCAAAATCTCCGAAAATTTTGAAAGTTCTTTGTAATTTATAAAAATAAAATAGCTTTTCAAAATTTCGAAAATTTCAAAAGCTTCTGTTAATTTATAAATTTACCATCAATTTTCAAAATTTCGAAACTTTTGGAAGTTGCGGATAATTTATAAATTCAGTATAAATTTTCAAAATTTCAAAAGTTTTTGGTAATTTATCAATATACAATAACTTTTCAAAATGTCAAAAAATTTCAGAAGTTATTGGTAATTTATAAATTTATAATAAATTTTCCAAATTTCAAAAATTTTCGTTCATTTAAAATTTATCATAATTTTTCAAAATTTCAAAAATTTTTGAAAATTTATAAATTTACCATTAATTTTCAAAATCTCCGAAATTTTAAAAGTTCTTTGTAATTTATAAAAATACAATAGCTTTTCAAAATTTCGAAATTTCAAAAGTTTTTGTTAATTTATAAATTTACCATTAATTTTCAAAATCTCAGAAATTTTAAAAGTTCTTTGTAATTTATGAAAATACAATAGCTTTCCAAAATTTCGAAAATTTCAAAAGTTTTTGTTAATTTATAAATTTACCATCAATTTTCAAAACTTCAAAACTTTTGGAAGTTGCGGATAATTTATAAATTTACCATTAATTTTCAAAATTTAAGAAGTTTTGGTTAATTTAAGAATTTACCATATTTTTTCAAAATGTGCAGAATTTTAGAAATTGTTGGTAATTTACCATAAAGTTTCAAAAGTTCCAGAATTTTAAAAGTTCTTGGTAATTCATAAGTGTACAAAAACTTTTTAAAATTTCCAAAATTTTAAAAGTTTTTGGTAACTTATAAATTTGCCATTAATTTTCAGAATTTCTAAAATTTTAGAAGTTTTTGGCCATTTATAAATTTACCATGAATTTTCAAAATTTCACAAATTTGGAAAGTTTTTTTTAATTTATGAAATGACCATAAATTTTCAATATTTTTTAATTAAAATTTTTACTATTCCATTGCAAATTATAATACAAAAAATTCTATTAAAAATTAAAATATTTATTTGTAAATTTAACTATTTTGTTGAAAATTATTCTTTTTTGGTACATGAATAATTTTTTTAAATTGAAATTTATTTTTATGAAAACGAGGTTTTTTTATTGAAAATTTATTTTTTTGATAAAATATACGTCATTTTAGTTAAAAGTTAATTTTTTTGTTTTAAAATATAACCAATTTTTTTTTAATTCGTATTTTTGTTGACAAAGAAAAATAATAAAAATGTAGCAATTTTGATCTTTTTTAGTTCAAAATTCATTGTTTTAGTAGAAAATTCATATTTTTGGGTTGTAAATTTAAATTTTTTTCAAAAATTCGTTTTTGTGACTTAGAAACTCAAATAATTTGTTTTTGTTGAAATTTCATTTCTTTGGTTGAAAATTAGTTTTTTACTGAAAATTAATTTTTTTATCTAAAAATTTAACTATTCCATTTTTTTATTTTTTTATAGACATTTAATCTTTTTGGTTGAACATTTAACTGTTTCGTTCAAAAATTTATTTCATTTGGTTAAAAAATTTATTTTTCTAACTTTAAATTTAACTATTCTATTTTTTGTTAAAAATATAACCTTTTTCGTTGAAAATTGAACTATTTGGTTCAAAATTTATTTATTTTTTAAATTGAAAATGCATCATTTTAGTTAAAAATTAATTTTTTTGTTAAAAATATAACAAATTTCGTTGAAAATTCGTTTTCTTTTGTTGACAATGAATTTTTTATTAAAAATGTAGCAATTTAATTTTTACAAGAAAATTTATCTTTTTCAGTTAAAAATTCATTATTTTAGTAGAAAATGCATATTTTTGGGTTGTAAATTCAAATTTTTTTAAAAATTATTGTTTTAGATACTCAAGAAGTGTCTAAAATAAAAGAACTGCAATAACTTTCAAAAATAAAAAAAATGTGAACTCTTTGACCTTATAAATATTCTTTATTGAGGCCATGTGATGAATGGGTCACCTGACCGGATTCCTACCTTACCGACACTTTTTTTATTTCCTAAATTATTTTCACACAAATAGCCACATCAAGTTAAAAATTTGGGATAATAAATAAGAAGCACTAAAGAAAGGTGTGTCTGGTCCTAAACTTTAATAATCATGAAAAAATCAAAGAAAAATTTTTTTACAAAAAAAAAAAACTTCTTTCATAATTATAAAAATTCGGGAAGAGACCCACCTTTCTTAGTGCTTCTTATTTATTATCCCAAATTTTCAACTCGATGTGGTGCTTCGTGTGAAAATAAGTTAGGACGTGAAAAAGTGCCGGTATGGTAGGAATCTGGTCACGTGACCCACTCATCACATGGCCTTGAACAAATAATTTGCCAAAGTTTAAATAAAAATGTATAATGTATTCGTCTGGTTTATATGAGACTGGTGTGGAATTCACAAACTAATTTTTGTTATTGATGATCTTCCAAATTATTTAAATATAGCTTGCTGAATAAAATTTCATAAAATATTTAAAAATCCAAATCTGAATTGTTTAATCTAATCAACCCTTTAAGAGTTTCGCAAATAATTTCTTCAATAAAATTTACAAAATTTTAACGTTTTAGATGAAATTTCTTCAGTTTCGGTTCGAGCCATCGACAAATTCTTTATGACCCTTTCATTGAAAGCATTGGACCCTTTCATTAAATTGTGACATTGCATAAAATTGAAAAAATAGCAAAAAAATCAGAATTTGAAGTTATTAATTATTTATTAGAACCCGAAAAATATCCTGAAATGTTATAAAAAATTGTCTATCTCTTTAATGTTTTGTCTCATATTCACTGACCTTGGCACCGATCTGGTTACCACATTGCCCGACCTGGACGTGCACAATCTCACGCATCTCGGACCGTCCTTAGGTTCTTATCAAGTTCAAGAGGATCCCAAATTTTCCCTTATCTTCCTTCTCAGATCGATTGAGGCTTAGAAATCGAAGGACGACAGATTTTCTAAATTTGCTCTGGATGTCATTAAAAAAAACAGTATGATGTCATTAAAAAAACAGTAGAATGTCATTTCTTCTTAGTGACAATTGACAATCTTCTCCTGAATCACACAAATTAGAATTTTGAATTAGGATTTAAAAAATCTTATTTTCTATTTTTATTGATAATAATTAAATCATTCAAATTTCGCGGGCGAATCGCTTCAAATTGGAAAGGGCGCCAAATTTGAATGATAAAAGAAGTTAAAGTAATAGATAAAATATTTTTCGCATATAACAGTGCCTTATTTAGGGTGGCTTTAATATACCAAGTCAGAAAAATTAATATTCAACAAGAAAAGAAACGAATTTTCAAGAAAATATATTTTTTTCAAAAAAATGATTTTTTAGCCAAAAATGGAAGAATTAAATTTTTTGTTGAGACAATCAATTTTCAACAAAAAAATGAATTCCTAATAAAATAATTCAATGTTAAACTGAAAAGGATCAATTGACAAAACCGAAAATACAATATTTCAATTTGCAGTCAGAAAATTAGAGAAAAAAAAAACAAGTTTTCAGCAGAATTAATTTATTTTCAACTAAAAATATAAATTTTCAAGCAAAAATGGAATAGAATCTTCAGTAAAACAAATTAATTTTCAACTAAAGTAATTAATTATTAATCACAATTATGTATTTCCAACCAAAAATTTGAAATTTTGACCAAATAGTGGATTTTTCAATCCAAAAGATGAATTTTCTATCCACAAAAAAACGAATTTTCAACTAAAAAGTTTTTTTTTTCAATTGGAGAAATTAATTTTTAACAAAAAATAGAATAGTTGAATTTTTTACTAAATAGATAATTTTTGAATGAAAAAGCTTACATTTCTATCAGAAAAGTTGAATTTTCCACAAAAAATTGAATAGTTGAAGTCAATTTTCAACTAAGAAAAAAAATCATTTTTAACCGATTACATAAATTTTAAACTAATCATATAAATTTTTCATCAAAAATTAAGTAACATAATTTTTAATTGGTAAAATAAATTTTCAACCTAAAAATAACGAATTTTCAACAAAAAGGTAAATTTTTTACAGAAAGCAGATGAATTTTCAGTAAGAAAATTAATTTTCAATGAAACTATAATTTTTCTTTAACGAAAGAGTTACGTATCTATCAAAAAAGGTAAATTTTCAAAAAAAATGGAATAGTTGAAGGGAATTTTTATCTAAAATTATGAATCTTCAATTAAAAAAAATTAATTTTCAACCAAATTCATTAATTTCCAACTGAAAAGGTAAATTTTCTCCCAAAAATAAAATAGTTAAATTTTCAGTTAGTAAAAAAAGTTAAATAAAATAAATTTTTGAAAGAAATATTAAAATTTTCAACCAAAAAGAATAAATATATATTGAACAATGACAAAAAATGGAACAGTTAGATTTTTAGATGAAAAAATTACTTTTCAATAGAGAAGCTAATTTTCAATCAAAGAAAATAAAATTTCAGCAACAAAAAATTATTCATCTACAAAAAAAAATTTTTTTTTGGCAAAATACGTATATTTCAAAAAAAAAACATTCTAATTTTTTAATGGAATTTTCAACCTAATAATTGAGTTTTAATCCAAAAAGGATACATGGCTAATGAAAAAAGACAACTTTTCCAAAAAATAGATGAATTTTCAACCAAAAAGATTAAATGTTCAGCAAAAAAACGAGGAAAATAGAATAGTTGAATTTTTAGTTCAAAAAATTGATTTTTAATAAAAAACAAGTAATTTTCATCCGAAAAAGGGTAATTTTTAACAAAATAGATAAATTTTTAAATAAAAAAGATCAATTCTCAAAAAATATAATAGTTTAATTTTCATTTCGGAAAATAAGTTTATAGGCAAATAAAATAAATTTTCAATAAAATAGTTAAATTGTCAACTTAACAAATGAATTTTCAATCAAAAAGATTGAATGTGTATAAAAAAAATTCGACCAAAAAGTTAGTTGAAAAAATTAATTTTCCACTAAAGAAAAATAATTTTTTTTTAGGTAAAAATTCATCCATTTTGCTAAAAATTTGTCTTCTTCTGGTAGAAAATTAACTTTTTTGGTTGAAAATGCAACTATCCGATTACATCCAAAAATCTAAATTAAAAAAAAATGATTTTCTACAAAGATAGTTAAATTTCTAACAAATACTTAAATTTTTAATTAAAAAAGATAAGATTTTAACAAAAAATTGAATAGATACTTTTTTAGATTACAAAATTATTTTTCAACAAAAAAAGTTTCTACCCAGGAAGAGGAATTTTCAATAAAATAGATAAATTTTCCAAAAAATAGTTAAAATTTTAACTAAAAAAGATCAATTTTAAACTACAAAGGTAATACTTAAATCTTCAGTTAAAAAAAAAGTAGTCTTCAATTAAAGAGATGAATCTTCAACCAAAAAAAAAAATTTGTAATATAAGCTATGACGCTTTTTGTTCGGAATTTATATTTTTAGGTTGGAAATTTAACTATTATGTTGAAAATTTAATTATTTTGTTGAAAATGCAAGTCTTCTATTAAAAAGCCATATTTTATAGTAGAAAAGCCAGTTTTTTGTTCAAAATAAATGACTGAATTTGAACATTTTGTAACTTACCATCAGAATTGAATGCAGTGTTCAAATTAATAAATTAATAATTATTGATAAATTTGAAAACTTGATATTTATCTAGTATTTATAAACCCTTTCTGAAGACTTAGGGTATGTTTATTTTTTTTTAAATTTTTTATATAAGTTTACCGAGACTCTGATGGTTCGGATCCCACCTTAAGCTTAAGCCCTTCTCCATCTTCTTCCTTCTCTACTTCTCCACCCGAATTTTCCCTTTCTTACCCTACACGCCCTCCTTATATCTCATCTCACTTCCCTTAATTATCCTCCTCTTATTCCCCCCTCCCGCCCTCATTTCCCACCTCTACCCCTACTTCCCTTCCCCTCATTTCCTTTACTACCCCTCCCCAAAACTTTCTCTACTTCTCCCTCCCCTGATTACCCCTACTTCCCCTCGCCGCACTTCCTCTACTTCCCTTACCCTCATTCCCCTTACTCTCCGACAGCTCATTATACCTCAGTCCCTCCTACTTCTCCATCCCTCATTACCTCTGACTTCTCCTACTTCCGTTCCCCTCGTTTCAGGTTATTTCTGCTTCTTCTTCTCTTCGTATTTTCCCTATTTCTTCCTCCTCTAATGACCCCTACTTCCGCCGCCTCATTTCCTTTACTTCCATTCCCCCAATTCCCCTCACTATCACAGCGCTCCTTTCTTCTCACTTCCCTTTAATTCCCTTCCCCTCATTCCCCCTGGCTTTCCCTTCTGTCCCTCCACTTATTTCCCCTCGCTTCTCCTCCTTGAAAAACTCAGAGTCGGATAATCCTTTTCGATGAGAGTTTATTACAAATGAGATACATTTATCTGTACTATGTCACTTATCATGCTACCACATGGAAGCCTTCCTTCGTCCCAAATTTGCAGATAACAAATTAAACGGAAGGACACAGCGTGGCGGAAGATCATTACAATAATATCTATAGGACCTTAGAACGACTGAAATGCCACGACAGAGTATGTAAGTCCTGTTGGAAAAAAGCAGCCATTTTCAATCAAAATTAACATTTTTTTTTTAATTTTCTCATCAAAATATATTTATCAACAACATCTACTGAGGTGGGTAAAAAATAGAATTTGTTTTTGGTCAAGAGAAGGCCATTTTAAAAAGTTGCTTTTCAGGGTGTGAAATACTTCACTATTTACAATTTTTTTCAACATTATATCCTAGTGCTAGGGCCATAAATCCCCTCTTACCATACTTTCCCTCCCATACTCTCCTACTCCCCCTTTGTCCCTTACATCCCTATCCCTTCCTTACACTTTCCTAAGAACCCTCACTTACCTTCTCCCCTTCCCTACCATACTCTTCGACCCCGCACTTCTCTCTTCATTTCCCCTTCATTCTACTACTTCTACCTCCTGATCAACCCCACTTTCCCAACCTATTTCCCAATAATTTTCAGTCCCTTCCCCCACTTTTCCGTTTTATACTTCACCTTTTCACACTTTCTAGTACTCTTTCTCTCCTCCTATTCCTATATTTTTATTTCACTACTTCCTTTCCCCAATCTTTTTCCACTCCTCACTTCTCCATTCACTTCTCCATTCTTCCAGTTCCGTCTTCTGTTCTACACTTGTCCAAACTACTTCTCCCTTGTATACTTCCACTCTCCACACTTCCTAGTAGGAAGTGTTCTTCTATTCTTTTTTTCTTCTATCCTTCTTCTATTCCTATATTTTTGTTCCATCATCTCCCTTCCTACTTTTCCTTCCTTTATTCTCCCACTTCCTACTTCTGCTCTACCCTTGTCTACTTCCAATCTCCACACTTCCCAGTGGCACTTGTCCACACTTCCTCGTACTACTAGTCCACAATTCCTCGCACTACTGCTTCCATTCTAGTCCTATACTTTTATTCCACTACTTCCCCTCCCTACACTAGAATTTCTCCCCTCACTTCTCCCTTCATTTTCCTACAATTCTACTACTTGTCCTTCCTCTATTACCATTCTCTTCAGTTTCCAATACTAACCCTTCCTTCCTCAAACTTCAATCCTTTCACTACTTGCTCTTATTTTCCCTGCTTCCCCGTCCCTCACTTTCCTCTTTATTTCCTCTCCCTCCCATTACTTCTCCCTCCTCTACTTCTCCCATCTGCACTTCTTAATAGTACCCTTCCCACCTATACCTATACATTTATTTCACTACTTCTCCTCCATTATACGTTGTAGGTAATCGGTAAAATAGGTTAGGCTACAGGGTAAGGTGGACTAGGGTATGGGGTAAAGCCCGCTATGGTACGCGGCAAAGTTGGCAGGTGTATGGGATAAGATTAGATTGTATAGTTGGGCTGCGGTATCTGATAATGTCGACAAGAGTACGGGGTAAAATTGGGTTATAAGCGGGGTAAAATTGTCTTGTGCGCGGGGTAAAGTCGGCTAGAGCACGAGACAAAGTTGCGTAGGGTAAGGAAAAAGTTGGCCAGGATATGAAATGAAGTCGACTAGGGTGCGGGGTATAGTTGGCTAGGGTACGGAATAAGGTCAGCTAGGTACGGGGTAAAATCGGCTAGAGTACAGGGTAAAATGGGCTTGGGTACGAAGTAAAGTCGGCTAGAGCAAGGGGCAAAGTTGTGTAGGATAGGGATAAAGTTGGCCAGGATATAGCATAAATTTGACTAGGATACGGGGTATAGTTGGCTAGCGTACGGGATGAGGTCAGCTAGGTAAGGGGTAAACTCGACTTGGTTAAGGGGTAAAATTGGCTTGGGTGAGGGTAAAGTTGACAAGGGTACGGGATAAGGTTGTCTAGGTTAGAATGTATAGTTGGCTGAGGTACGTC
>CAKNXH010081381.1:0-14740 GCA_932178445.1 Andricus quercusramuli
TTATTCAAATTCAAGTGGATTACAAGTGGATTACGATAAATTGTATGCGAATTACGCTGGAGTATAAGTGAATTACTGAAATTGGTCATAATTACAAGTAATTAACTCTTGCTTTTTGGAATAAAAGTGGATTAAAAGTGGATTACAAGTGGATTGCAAGTGCATTACCATGGATTGTATGTGGATTACGCTGGAGCACAAGTAAATTATTGAAATTGGTCATAATTACAAGTAATTAACTCTTCCTTTTCGAAATACAAGTGGATAAAAGTGGATTACAAGTGGATTGCAAGTGGATTACCATGGAGTGTTTGTGAATTACGCTGGAATACAAGTGAGTTACTTAAATTGCTCATAATTACAAGTAATTAACTCTTGATTATCCAAATTACAAGTGGATTACAAGTGGATTACAATTAATTGTATGTGGATTACGCTAGATTACAAGTGAATTACTTACATTTTTCATAATTATAAATAATTATCTCTTTATTATCCAAATTACATGTGGATTACAGTGGATTACCATGGATAGTAAGCTGATTACGCTGGATTACAAGAGAATTACTTGAATTGCTCATAATTAAAAGTAATTTATTTTCGATTACTCGTATTAAAAGTTGATCACAAGTGGATTACTTCGAATTATTAATTGGTTACTCCGGCTTACAATTTTTGAAAAAAAAAAATTAATTATTTTTATATCAAATACCAAAAAATAAAAAAATACACTTTTGAAGTGTACTCTTTTTTAACAAATACTTTTGTTCATTCTAAAATACCTCAGAAATATGAAGCAACTATCCAAGAAAGATACTAAATAGCAAGGCAAATATTGAATTTTTTATACACAAATAAACTATTGTTATTATTAACAATAATTGTTTGAACAAATTTTCATCGTTTCACTTATTTAGAAACAAAATTCGGATTTTTTTCAAGGAATTAACAGCCAATTATTTATAGCAATAACTTCTTTCAATGAATCGATAATATTTAATAATTATTTAAACAAACTTAATTAAAAAATACATTATTTAGCTGTTTTTCAGAATTAAACTTTGTTCTTTCAACTTAATCAATTGTTAATAACAAAACGTTGAAAAAATGAGGGGTCATTGAGGTTCATTGAACCTCAGAATTGTCAATGAAACCTTCCTAATTTACCGCTTACGCTTTCGTCTTATCATATCATCATCATAAAAATAAAACGCTTCTAATCAAATTACGTAGTATTGAATGGCATAAAACAACACCAAAAAAAATTATTTGGTTGAATCAACATTTTTGTTGTTTTTTACGGACAACCAAATATTTGGTTGACACAACCGAATTTTTTGATTGTTCTGACTAATTCGTTTGGTAGATGGAGTATTTGGTTGATCAAGCCAGAAACTTTTGTTGGGACAACCAAATATTCTATTGAATCAACAACAACTTGTTTGAGTCAAGAAAATATTTGGTTGTCCCCACAAAATTTTTTGGTTCACCAAACCAAATTTTTGGATTGTTTTAATTCATTCGTTTCGTAGATAAAGTATTTTATTTATTCTACCAAAAACTTTTGTAGGGACAACCAAATATTTTCTTGGATCAAAAAAAGTTTGTTTGATTCCAGAAAATATTTGGATGTCCCAACAAAAGTGTTTTTGGTAGAATAAACAAAAAATTTTGATTGTTTCAACTCATTTGTTTCGTAGATAGAGTATTTGGTTGTCCCAGCAAAAGTTTTGGATTGACCCAACCAAATTTTATTAGAAACAATTTGTATTTAAAAAAAATCGTAATTAGCGCCAGAAACTCGCGAAAATTTATTTTTCACTTATGGGGTTTTCTTGGGACCCTATAAAACAGACTTATGGGGGTGATATTAAAAAAATAATTATTCATTTGTATTCTATAGGTAATTGAGAAGATAAATGTTGAGTTTCAACTCGATTAACCTAATATTGACGATTCTGAATGAAATTTACAAAAATGTCTTTTTTTCTTATGGGAAATATGTTTTAATTTCCTTTAGTCTTATGGAACCTTTGAATATTTTTTTTTCTTCAAAAAAAAAACATCTATTTTTTATGGCTTTTAACAAAGGGGGCGATATGCATTCGGATTTGTTCGAATCCGCACGAAAATAAGTCAATTTGTTTAAAAATGATATTTAGAGGTGAAGCAACCCCCATGAATATTTCCCATAAGAAAAAAAGACATTTTTGTAAATTTTATTCAGAATCCTCAATACCAGTTGAATCGAGTTGGAACTCAAAATTTCTTTCCACAATCCGTGGAATACGAATAAAATATTATTTCCCAAATATGAACCCCATAAGTCTGTTTTATAGGGTACCAAAAAAACCCCATAAGTGAAAAAATGGGTTTTGCGAGTTTTTGAACCCTAATAATGATTTTTTCGTGTTTTTTTTAAACGCACGTTGTTTCTAACACATTAGATACTACTTTATACTAATAATTAGATGTTTGAATAAATTGTTTAAACAATTTATTATTGTTTTTAGCAATTTTATCTTAGAATAGAGATAGAAAGTCGCGGTTTTTTCAAAAAATTTCCATTTTTTGTCCAATTTTCTATTAAATAGAGTTGGATAATCAATCAAAGTTGACAAAATTATTTGTTCAAACAATTTATTATTATTATTATTATTAATATTATTATTAAATTTGAATAATGCTAGAAAGTTGCGGTTCTTTCTGAAATTTACAACTTTTCGTCTACTTTTCACATAGGGTGAGTGAATAATTATTCAAATTTTGCAAGAATAATTATTAATACAAATTATTATTGTTTATAGCTATGTTCTACTTTATTAATGCAATATAGTTGCGGTTTTTTACGAATTTTTCTAATCGTTTTCAACTTTTGTGTATGATTAAGACAATAATCAATTTAACTGAACATAAACAATTGTTTAAACAATTTATTGTTATTTATAACAATATTCTCTTATAATAATATTAGAAAGTTGCAGTTTTTTCTTAAATTTCCCACTTTTAGTCCTCTTTTCAATTATATCAAGGTAAACTGGATTTAAGTTAACAAACATAATTGTTTAAACAATTTCATATTATTTTTAATAATATTCTTTTTAAATAATATTAGAAATATTCGTTTTTTTTTTAATTTTCAGCTTTTTGTCCTATTTTGCACTTATAGCAAGGTGAAAATTAATAAAATTTAAAAAACATAATCATTATTATATGCAAAATTATTATTATTTATAACTATCTTTTCCTATAGTAATGCTAGATAGTTGCAGTTTTTTTCTGAAAATGTCCACTTTTTTCAACTTCTCACTCAGAGTGAGAAAAAAATTAACAAAAAAATTTGACAAAAATAATTGTTTAAAAAATTATTATTTATAATTATCTTCTTTTATGGTAATACTAGATAGTTTCGGTTTTTTCTAAAATTGGTAACTGTTTGTCCACTTCTCAATTTCAGCGAGGTTATAATTAATGCAATTTAACAAACAGAATTGTTTAAACAAACGATTATTGTTTATAACTGTCTTTCCTTATATTTATGATTGCTATTATGATATTTATGGGGTTTTCTGAAAATTTCAACTTTTGGTCCACTTTTCACTGTATGAGATAATAAATGTAAGTTAACAAACATAATTGTTTAAATAATTAATTTTCGTTAATTATTGTATTTAACTTCTCTCATAGTATTTCAAATATTTGTTTTATTTCAGAAAAATATATTGGAAAAAAGAAAGAGATTGTTGAAAAAATTATTCTTTCTATTGTTTATTTAGTATTTGTTCATAGTTAAAAATCTAAAGCGAAGTTAAAAATTTTAGAAAAAGCCGCATCTTTCTAGCAATTATTAAACAGAAGATAGTTATAAACAATAATAAATTGTTTGAATAATGAAGTTTGTTAATTTTCATTTATTATTATCTTTCTAAGTGAAAAATAGACAAAAATTGAAAAAATTGAAAAAACCGCAACTATCTAGCCTTAATATAAGAGAAGATAGAAACGACCAATAATGGTTTTTTTAAACAATTATTTGTATTAAATTTTATTAATTCTCACTTTGCTCAAAGTGGAATGTGAACAAAATTTTTAATATTTCAGAAAAAACCGCAACTTTCTAGCATCATTCAAAGATAATATTATTAAAAATAATAATAAATTATTTAAACAATCAGTTTTGTTAACTTACATTAATTATTACCTCAATTTGATTAAAAAGTAGACAAAAAGTGGACATTTTTTGAAAAAACTGTAACTTTCTAGCATTATTTCAGAGGAATATTGTTATAAATGATGAAAAATTGTTTAAACAATTATTTTTGTAAAATTTATTAATTTGTTGCCTCGATCGAACTGAAAAGTTGAAAATAAGTTGAAAAATTCGGAACAACTGCGACTTTCTAACTCTATTCTAGGAGAAAGTTCATATAAAGAAGAATAATTGTTTAAAAAATTTATTTAAACAATTAATCATCAGTAGAATATGGTATTTTATGTATTAGAAATAATTTGTATTTTAAAAAGCGCGAAAAAAGGCACAACTGCTGCTAAAAACTCACAAAATCAAATTTTTTATTTATGGGGTTTTTTTGGGACCCTATGAAACACACTTATGGGAGTATTATTTGAAAGTGTTTTTTAATTTGTATTGTGTAGCTGGTTGTGAAGCTAAATGTTGAGTTTCAACTCAAATCGCCTAATATTGAGGATTCTGAATAAAATTTACAAACACTTTTTTTTATGGAAAATACGTGTTAAACTTCATGGGGTTTGCGGAACCTATCAATATCATTTTTTTGTAAAAAGCTGAAAAAGAAAATTTCATTGAACCAAAAAAAACTGTTTTCTTAGGTATACACGTAAATTTGGTTGAATCAAACCAATTTTGGTTGATTCAAGAAAATGTTTGATTGTCCCAACCAAAGTTTTTGGTTGGATCAACCAAATACTCCATCCACCAAACGAATTAGTTCAAACAATTGGTCAATCAAAAACTTATGCTCGGACAACCAAAAACTTTTGTTGGGATAACCAAAAACTTTGGTTGAGACAGTCAAAAACGTTTGTTGGGACAACCAAAAACATTTGTTGAGACAACCAAAAACTTTTGTTGGGACAATCAATCACTTTTGTTGGGACAACCAAAAACTTTGGTTGGGACAACTAAAAACTTCTTTTGGGACAAGTATGTACTATTTAGTATGTGATATGTACTATCAGGGATATTTATTTTATTCGCTCACGTAGATGGTTGTTCCTGTATACGATACATTCATAATACATGTGAGACCCCCTATGTGTGTGAGTGCTTCACACTGTTGTAATATGTGTGATAGTGTGGGTGGCTCCCACAGAAAGAGGTGTCCATCACCCTCGGTTGACAGGAGGAACGTGCCCCCTTTTCCCCTCCTGACCCCTCACCCTCCCCCCTTTGCTGCACCCCACCGTCCTTCTGACTGTTTAACCAATCTCTTTCATTTTGCAATCACGAGCATGATCGTCTCCCTTTCTGGGATCCATTTCATCAAATTCTTAGATTAACTCTGTTTGTGTTGTTTCTTTGTCTTATTTTGATTTTGCTTCAAGGGGATCCAAAAAAGTTTTTTGGAAATTTTAATGCTCACATAGAAAATTATATATATTCAATTTATTCAGAAAAAAAGATTTTCTCTTTTCACTCCGCTGGGATTCGAACACCAGATCAACTGATTTCCGGTGAGGTGCTCTAACCATTGAGCTACAGAGGGATCAGAGTAAGAATCCCTTTTTCTGAAATACGCTTTATTTAGCAAGATGTTATATACAAATCAATTTTTGGTAGGAATCTGTATTATCATAGGAGATGGTAAGTATCGATCAGTTGATCTGGTGTTCGAATCCCAGCGGAGTGAAAAGAGAAGATCTTTTTTTCTGGATAAATTGAATTTAATCAATTTTAATTTATATCTCCATCTTATCTGTGATGATGAACAAATTTATCTGTATTAGAGGATTTAACTTTGATCGGTATTGTAGATTTCCATTATTCCATTCATCATGAAGACTTATATTTTTGGTTGAAAATTAATCTCTTTAAATTGAAAACTCAACTACTTGAGTAAAAGTTAAACTAGATTCTTCAAAATTTATTTTTTATTTCAATAATTTTTCATTAAAATTTAAAAACTCTCGGACGTAAATATATAAATAAGATCTCCAATAAATATTAGAAGGAATCTGTATTATCATTAGAAAACAAGAAATAATATTTAACGTCTTTTCAAACTTTTCAGAAACAGAAAATATTTTGAATAATTTTATTCTGAAAAAAATCTCATTTCACTCCGCTGGGAATCGAACCACAGAACTAAAGATTCCCGGTCAGGTGTTTTCCTATTAAGCTACTAGAGAAATCAAAAGAAGAAACTTTTTTCAGAATTACACGCATTATTTTGCTAGATCGTACAAATACAATTTTTCAAGGAATCCGTATTATCATCAGAAAATAACAGAAAATATTTAACGTCTTTTCAGACTAGATGTAGGTTAATGGGAAAGCACCTGACCGGGAATCGGTAGTTCTGTGGTTCGATTCCCAGCGGAGTGAAAGGAGAAGAGCTTTTTTCAGAAAGAAAATGATTTAAAATAATTTTTCCTTCATAGCTCCATCTGGTCTGAAAAGACGTTAACAATTTCTGTTATTCTCCGATGATAATACAGATTTCTTGAAAAAATTTATTTGTACCATCTATCAAAATAATGCGTGTATTTCTGAAAAAAGTTGCTGCTTAATGAGAAAGCAGCCGTCCGGCATTCGGAAGTTCTGTGGTTCGATTCCCAGCGGAGCGAAAGTAAATCTTTTTTCAGAAAAGAAATTATCTAAAATAAATATTAGATTAAAATATGTGTTATTTATTTTTTGAAATTTGCCAACCCCGGGGGGGGGGGGAAGCATGAAAATTTTTTAAAATCCAATTTTTATCTAATTGAAATCAATTCGGTGGTTAAAAAATTAAGTTAGAATAAAAAAAAATTATAATCTTTTTCATGAAACTTTTTTACATTATAGTGATGTAGTCATACACATGAGTTGATTGGTCGAAGGTTATCGAAATTCGCGAGGACGAGTGCGGCACTAATTTAATAATCCAAGGGGAGAATCTGCTGATTCATCGATTCTTGCAGTTCAATGTTTATGAAATTATTTAAAAAATAATAAATTAAAAGTGGACGAAAATCTAGACAATAAAAAAAAATAAAATAAAAAAAATTAATTTGAAGTTACTTAAACCGATGGCACAATAGGCTTTATAGCTTGAGCGCCAGGGGAGTCCTTCATGGGCTTCCCGCCCGTATTAAAAAAAAAAAAAAATACTTAAACCGAAAATGCCCAAACAAAGAATTTTTTTTATTTTGTATCTGGGATGTCTTAAAACTATTTGCCGTGGAAAATCAAAATCTTCGTCTGGGCCGTTTTTGAAAAAATTAATTTTTAATTTAAAAAAATCAAAATTTCCAGTTTTTTGAAGAAGCGAGATATAAAAAAAGTTGAGGGAGCAAAATTATTTGGAGAAATTGAAAAAAAGCTTACTTTTTTTATCTCACTTTTAAAGACTTTAGTTTTCTTCGTCACTTCCCTCTACAAATAAAAAAAATAGGTTTTCAGCGAAATGTGTAATTATTATTTTGTGTTTTATTATTGATATTTATTATATGATTTATTTTATAATTATTTTTTTCAGATTTTTTTTTATTTTCATTTTTTTTCATTCTTATTCATGATTTTTAAAATATTCAATTATGCAATCATAAATTGATTAACTAATGATTAACTGCATATGAATTAATGAAACTCAAAAGAAAATCAGACTATTCTTCGTTGAAAATTTTTTTGTTTGAAAAGCCTACTATTATATTTTTTCGAAATTAATATTTTTTGTTTACAAATTGTACTATTTGGTTGAAAATTGAACTATTTTGTTAAAAATTTCTTTCATTTTTGGTTGGAAATTAATTTTTTAACTGAAAATTTAACTATTGCATTTTTGGTGGATTCTTTTTTAATCCATCTTTTTATGTTGAAAATTCAAGTTTATACTTGCAAATTTATGTATTTTGTTCATACTTAATTTTTTTCAGAAAATTAATCGTCTTGGTTAAAAAATCAACTTTTTGGTAGAAAATTCAACGCTTTGGTAGAATGTTCAAATATTTTCTTCAAAATTAACTTTTTCTGAAGATTCATCATTTCAGATGAAAATTCATCTCATTGATTAAAAATTGAAATATTTTTCGAAGAATTTATTTCTTTTTCTGGTTGGAAAATAATTTTCTTCCCTGAAAATTTAACAATTCCATTTTTTGTTTAAAATTGATATTTAGTTTAGAAAAATTCTTTTTTGTAGAAAATTAATCTTTGCTGTTAAAAATTCTTCCTCTTTGGTTCAAAATGCAGCTGCCTGATTAAAAATTAATCTGTTTTGGTTGTCTATCAGTTTGAAAATTAAATTTTTTTTTATTGAAATATCCACCATCTGGAACTGGAACTACTTTGTTGAAAATAACTTTGTTTGGTTGAAAATTTATTTATTTATTTCTAAATTTGTCTTTTTGTTAGAAAATTAATTTCTTTATCTAAAAATTTAATTATTCGGTAGTAAATTCAATTAAAAATTCTGATATTTGTTTGAAAATTTATTTATTATGTTAAAAAACAATCTTTTTGTAGAAAATTAATCTCCTTAATTAAAAATTTAGCTTTTTGGTTAAAAATTCATTTCTTTAGTTGAAAATAATTTTTTTTTATTCAAAATTTATTTTTTTTTACTGAAAATATAACTATTTTAATTGAATATCCTATCGTTTTAATTTAAAGGTCGTCTTTCTTGGTCGAAAGTAATCTTTTTCTTTTGGTTGAAAATTAGTTTGGTCTACTGGTTAAAATTTAAATATTCCATTTATGGTTGAAAATTGATCTTTTATAGTTCAAAATTCAACTATTTCGTTTAAAATTTATTTATTTGTTTGAAAAATCGTATTTTTTGGTAAAAAGTTAATCTTCTTGTTCAAAAATTCATCTGTTGTAGTTTAAGAATCATTTCAATAAAAAATGTATCACTTTGTTTGAAATTTTATTTTCAAATTAATTATTTCAACTGAAAATTCAAATATTTCATTTTTGGTCGAAAATTTATATCTTTTAGTTAAAAATTCAATTATTTGGTTGACAATTCATTTAGTCAAAAGTTTATTTATTTTGTTGAGAATTTGTCTTTTTTAATAGAACCTTAATTATTTTTTTTGTTGATAATTTATCTTTTTTAGTTGAAAATTTAATTACTTGGTTGAAAATTCATTTATTTCGTTAACAATTCTACTTTTTTGTAAAAAAAAAATAATCCCCTTGGTTAGAAATTCTGATCAAAAGTTAGAATTCTGATAAAAAATGTAGTAGTTATTTCAACAAAAAAGATTTTAATTTTTAATCAAAAACAATTGAATTCAATCAAAAAGAACGCCTTTTCAGGTAAAATACATATATTTTCAACCAGATACTTGAATTTTCAAAATAAAAAAAAACGATCTATTTTCCATTAAAAACAGAATAGTTGAATTTTCAGTTCAGAAAAATAATTTCAGAAAAAGAAAAAATTTCAAGAAAATAGTTCAATATAAAGCTACTTTTATAAATGAAAAATCACTGTCATTCGATTTAATATTGCAATTGAGAAAAAAAATTATGCACGATCTCGAAAAAATTCCCTGACTTGAAAAAAATTTTCCTGACATTTCCAGATTTTTTCCGGTACATAAAAATCCCAGAACATATTTTTTAATCCGGAAAATTAATTTTCTCAGAAAGAAATAGTTAAACTTCCAACCAAGGAGAAAAATCCTGAACCAAAAAATGAATTTTTAACATAATATGATTTTTTTAAATAAAAAAATTAATTTTCCACTGAAAAGTTGAATTTTCACGAAAAGAATTTAATTTTCAACAAGAAAATCATTTTTTGATCGAGTCGATTAATTTTCTATGAAATTGCTATAACAAAATACATGAATTTTTAATGAGATGATTTTTTTTACACAAAAGATTAATTTTCTAAAAATGGAATAGGTGAATTTTCGAAAAGGTGGGCGAATCTTAAAAAACATAAAATTCTAACAAACTAGTTCAACTTTGAACCAAGTAGTTGAATTTTCAACTAAAAAAGATTAATTTTGAACAGAATAGTTAAATTTTCAACCAATAAGATGAATTTTCCAGAAACAAGATTAATTTTCTACCAGAAAACACGATTTTTCAACCCGAAAATATAATTTTCTAACCAAAAAAGTTAATTTTCTACCGAAAGTTAAATGTTCGTAAAATAGTTCAATTTTTAACCAAATTGTGAAATTCACACTAAAAATATGATTTTCTAACAAAAAAATTAATTTTAAACGAATAGTTTAAGTTTCTATAAAATTTTCAAATCCTCAATAAAACCAGATTAATTTAGACACAAATTTTTGATCAAAAAGGATGAATTTTCAACAAAAGTGTTTAACCCAAAAGATGATTTTTAACCTAGAAAATTTCATTTTTTCAATGGAATAGTTAAATTTTCAACATGCACAGGGGACATTTTTCACAGCCAAATTGAAATCGAAATTTTTTATTTTCAACTAACTTTCAAAATTAACAACCCCGAAAACTCCTGGACGCCAAGTTCCATGAAAATCAATTTTTTTTTTTTTTTTTTGAAAACTCGTCAACCATATTTGATCCCCCATTTTGAATTTTGCAAATCAGGCTCCGTATTCGTAGTCAGCGACCCCAAAAACCCCTGAGGGACAAGTTTTATGAAAATCCAACAATTTTTTCAACATTTGTCCACCATGTTGAATCCGCCATTTTGAATTTTCAAATACTGACTTCAGATTCGTGATCAGAGACCCCAAAAACCCCCACATGCTAACTTTCCTAAGTACATTTATTTTTTTTAACTCGTCCGCCATATTGGATCCGCCATTCTGAATTTTTGAAATCTGACTTCAGATTCGTTATCAAAGGGTCCAAAAACCCCCAGCTGCCAAGTTTCATGAAAATCCATTGATTTTTTGAAAACTCTCTCGCCATATTGGATCCGCCATTTTGAAATTTTCACATCTGACTTCATATTCGTTATCAGAGGCCCCAAAACCCCCAAGATGCCAAATTTAATGAAAATCCATTGATTTTTTGAAAACTCGTCCGCCATATTGGATCCTCAATTCTAAATTTTGCAAATATGGCTCCGGATTCGTAGTCAGCGACCCCAAGAACCCCTGAATGACAAGTTTTATGAAAATCCAACAATTTGTTAAACATTTGTCCACCATTTTGAATCCGCCATTTCGAATTTTCAAAGCCTGACTTCAGATTCGTTATCAGAGACCCCAAGAACCCCCCGATATAAAGTTTCATGGAAATCCAATAATTTTTTGGCAATTCTTCCGCCACATGGGATCCGCCATTTTCAATATTTCAAATCTGACTTCAGATTCATTCTCAGAGACCCCAAGAATCCCTAGATGCCAAGTTTGATGGAAATATATTTTTTTTAACTCTTCCGCCATTTTGAATTTTCAAATACTGATGTCAGATTCGTGATCAGAGATCCTAAAAACCCCCAGAAGCTAAGTTTCATAAGTACATTTATTTTTTCGAACTCATCCGCCATATTGGATCCGCCATTTTGAATTTTTGAAATCTGACTTCAGATTCGTTATCAGAGGCTCCGAAAACCCCCAGATGAAATATTTCATTAAAATCAATTAATTTTTTGAAAACTCTCCCGCCATATTGGATCCGCCATTCTGAATTTTTCACATCTGACTTCACATTCGTTATCAGATGCCCCAAAAACACCCAAATGACAAGTTTCATGTAAATCTATTAATTTTTGTGAATCTTGCCCGCCGTATCGGATCCGCCATTTTGAATTTTTGAAATCTGACTTCATATTCGTTATCAGATGCCCCAAAACCCCCCACATGCAGAATTTCATGGAAATCAATTAATTTTTTCAAAACTCGTCCGCCATATTGGATCCGGCATTTTGAATTCTTATAATCTGACTTCAGATTCATTACCAGAGACCCCGAAAACCCCTAAATACCAAGTTTCATTAAAATCCATCAATTTTTCGAAAACTTGCCCGCCATTTCGGATCCGCCATTTTGAATTTTTGCAAATCGGGTTCCGGATTCATAAATAATCAGTGACCTCGAATCCCCCCTAAGGTGCATATTAAATTAGTGGATTTTTCATGTTAGGTTGTATTAATTTAGTTCGCATTCAAGGGGAAAAAACCCTACCCCCTGTTTGGGGCCTTACGATTTGGATCTTCATGTTTGGGATTTTATTTTGTGCCTTAGAGTTTTGGATCTTGTATTTTGGGACGAACGGTTTCAGGCCTTAAGGTTCTGGACTTTGGGACATTTGGTCATTTAGGATCTTATTTTGGGCCTTATAGTTTTGGATCTTGTATTTTGGGACTTGCGGTTGTGGGCCTTGAGGTTCTGGACTTTGGGACATTTGATCACTTGGGATCCTATTTTGGGCCTTATATTTTTGGAGCTTGTATTTTTGGATTTGCGGTTTTGGGTCTTGAGGTTCCGGACTTTCGGACATTTGTTGATTTGGAATCTTATTTTGGGCCTTGTATTTTGGGACTTGCGGTTTTGGGCCTTAAGGTTCTGCACTTTGGGACATTTGGTCATTTGGGATCTTATTTTGAGCCTCATATTTTTGGATCTTGTATTTTGGGATTTGCGATTTTGGGCCTTGAGGTTCTGGACTTTGAGACATTTGGTGATTTGGGATCTTATTTTGGGCCTTGTATTTTGAGACTTGCGGTTTTGGGCCTTAAGGTTCTGGACTTTGGGACATTTGGTCATTTGGGGTCTTATTTTGGGCCTTATAGTTTTGGATCTTGCATTTTGGGACTTGCGGTTTTGGGCCTTAAGGTTCTGGACTTTGGGACATTTGGTCATTTGGGATCTTATTTTGGGCCTTATATTTTTTGATCTTGTATTTTGGTAGTAGTAATTTTGGACCTGCAATTTGGGATTCGATTTTGGGCATTACATTTGAGGGTCTTATGTTATAGAATTTAGGGTTGTAAGCTTCGATGCTTCGGACTTGCAGTTGGGGAGATAATTATTGAATCTCATTTTGTAGCGCAGTGTTTTGGATCTTATGTGTTTAGCCTCAAGATGTTTGGACTAGAAGTTCAGAATTTGAAATTTTGCATCATATTTCGGGCCTTACTATTTTGGATCTTGTATTTTGGGACTTGCGGTTGTGGAATTGCAGCTTGGGATTTTATTTTCAGTCATACAGTTCCGAATTTTATATTTTGAGACATGTGGTTTGGGCCTCAAGGATTTCGATCTTGCATTTCGGGACTTGTGGGTTTGGGCCTTAAGATTTTGGACTTGAAGTTTAGGACTTGACGTTTGCGATCTTCTTTTGAGCCTTACAGTTTTTGACATTATATTTTAAGACTTGTGATTTTAGGCCTTAAGTTTAAAGTTTGGGGTCAAATTTCGGGCCTTACACTTCGGGGTCTTATATTGTGGGACTTTTGGTTTTGAAATTGTAGTTTGAAACTTGACACTTGCATTCTTATTTTGGACATAAAAGTTTAGGATCTTGAATTTTGGAACTTGAAATTTTGGAACTTGTAATTTTGGACCTGCATTTCGAGACTTGACGGTCGGAATATTATTTTGGGCCTTACGGATCGAGTTCTTGTATTTTGGGAAGTAAGCGTTTACATTTGGAGTTTGAGACTTGACGTTTAAGATCTTATTTTGGGCCTTACCGCTTTGGATCTTGTATTTTTTATTTTCGGGACCTGTAGTTTTGGGCCTTCTATTTTGGGACGTGAACTTTTGGATTTGGAGTTCGAAACTTGAGGTTTGAGATCTTATTTTGGGCCTTACAGTTTTGCATCTTGTATTTTTGATTTTTAGGATATGTAGTTTTGAGCCGTAAATTTTTGGACTTCCAGTTTCAGACTTGACGGTTGGGATTATATTTTGGGCCTTATACTTTAGGTTCCTGTATTTTTGGATATGCACTTTTAAAATTGTAGTTTGACACTTGAGGTTTGGGATCTTTTTCTCGGCATTGCAATTTTGGAACTTCTATTTTTGATTTTTGGGATTTGTAGTTTTGGGCCTTAAGGCTTAGGACCTCCACTTTTTAGCTTCATAACTCCCATGAAACTCAATGGATTCTAATAAAACTCAGTATCGCCTCGTTTTTGAAATCGCTGATTACGAACCTAAATTTGAAATTACGAAATACAAAATGACGGATCCAATATGGCGGACTCAAATGAGAAAAGTCATGTGATTTGAAAAAAAGTCAGTACTAAGGGGGTTTCTATGTAAATGATGATGAATCCAGGTTCAAAATCGAGAAATTCCAAATGACAGATCCAATATGGCGGACTTAAATTTAAAAAGCGATGTGATTTGTGTGAAAGTCAGTACAAAAGGATTTTTCAGGTCGCTGATGACAAATCCGAAATCAAAATTGTGAAATTCAAAATGGCGGATCCAATATGGCGGGTTGAAATGCAAAAAGTCACGTGATTGAAAGGAAATCCAGTACCAAGAAGTTATTTAGGTCACTGATAATGAGTCCGGAGACAAAATTGAGAAATTCAAAAAGTTCGGATCCAATATGGCGGACTTAAATGCAAAAAAGCACGTAAAATAA
>CAKNXH010081405.1:0-15182 GCA_932178445.1 Andricus quercusramuli
TGGAATAGAATAGAATAGAATAGAATGAAACGGACTGGAATAGAATGTAAAAGAATAGGATGGGATAGGAAAGAATAGAATAGAATACAATAGGATAGAATAGGATAAAAATAAATTATTCTAAGTGGCTTGATTTGTTTTAATTTTTTGTTACTTCTTAAAAATATTTTGATAATGAAGTTGAATAATAGCTTGTTCGTAGCATTGTGTTTAATTATACTTCTCGTTTCCTTTCTTCTGTCCATTAAGATGATATAGAATAATTACCTCCATTTGAATCCCTCTTTTTTCGCAAACTTTTTAATTAAATATGAGCAGCGAGCAGAAATTGAAAGAAAACAGTTCCTTTCTAACTCAGGGGTTATGATATAATTTTTTAATGAAAATTGTGAGAACTTAATCCATTAGGGTAATACTATAACTCTTTTTTTGAGGTCCTTGTAGTCTATTTCCTAGGTAATACTTAATTTATTATTCATTTAAATAAAAAATCTTCCAACCATTCTCTATGTGAAAAATATACTTTTTTAATTTAAACAAAATTGATTTATTTTTAAAAATGTATGAAATACATTAATTTTTTTATATTAATTTGAGGAGTATGTGAACAAAACGTGATAAATCCATTTTTTTATGAAGATAATATTTTTTTCTATATATTTGGAATATCATTTGTACAAAAATATTTAAATTTTTGACCATTCTCAACAAAAATATTATAGTAGGCTTTTCCACAAAAAGTAATTAATTTTCAACCAAAATTGTTGGATTTTTGAGGAAAAATACTTTTCAATGAAAAAAATTATCCTTCAACTAAAAAACGTTCTATTTTCAACCGAAGAGATGATTTTTTAATAAAAATGGAATAGATAATTTTTCAGCTGAAAAAATCAGCGTTCTACCGAAAATTTTTTTTTAAAGATATTATTAAAATTAAAGAATGAATAAATAACTTTTTATTGAAAAAAGAGATTCCTAACAAAGTTTTATCTTTCAAAAAATACGAATTTGCCAAATAGTAGAATTTTCAAATGAAAAAGGTAAATTCAAAACCAAAAATAGTTCTATTTTCAACACCAGAGATGAGTTTTCAACTAAAATGGAATATATAAATTTTCAAACTACAAATTCAATTTTCTAAAAAAAAAAAAGAATATTTTCATCTGAAATGGAATAGTTAAATTTTCAGTTAAAAAAATTAATGTTAAAAAAAAAAAAAAAAAAAATATATTTTCAACAAAGTCTTGAAATTTTCAACCAGGGATGAATTTTCAGTAACCTGATGAATCTCCAAACAAAAAAAAATCACTTTAAACCACGGAGTTTAATTTTTAACTGAGTAGTCGATTTTTTAACCAAAAAAACGAAATTTTTACAACGGACTCAAATTTTCAATTATGGAAAATTTGTATACAAATTATACCTTCTTGGTCCACAAATTAAAAATAATATAAGATTTTTTCTTTTCTATTGAAGTTATTATTTTTAAAATGTTCGCCAAAAAAAATTTGAAACATGACTTGAAAATTTTTTAAAACGAATTGTTATCATAAAATGATTTTTAGTACTTTAAATTGTTGTTTTCAACGTCAATTTGCAATACTATCAATTTACGATTGACACACTGAATCAAAAAAGTCGCATTGCGCTTTTATTTTTATGATTCCAGTAATAACAATAAAATCGCAATAACAAAATATAAAATAATAAACAAAAATAAAAAGCAGCTGAACTGTATTTTCTCATTTTTTTATCAAAAAATGTATAAATGAAATGTAAAAATTATTGTATTTTCTAAACTCACAGTATATATTAGTATACATCATCATATCATCATTTAATTCAAATTTTTAAACTCTTTTTTCAAAGAAAATAATATAGTGAATAAAAAAATGTTACTCGTTGTAGAAAAATGTGAAACAGGTAAAAAAAATGTTTTGTTAAAAGATGTGTTCAAAAATTTGCAATAAATTATTTGCAATATTGATATATTGATCCTAATGTAAGAGATGATAATGATGTATGTACAAAAATTCAGTACATGCCTTTTCAAGGTATGAAGAAAATGCTCATAATAGCAACAACAAAAAATCAATAAACAAAACAGAACTCAAGAAGATGACTCTTAAATCATATCCGATTAAAAAAATTTTCAAATTCATACTAGTGTGCGTGTGCTGATTTAAAAAATTTTCTTGAATCATCCTAATATAGAGAGCCAATCACTCTGAAATGAAACTAAAACGTCAGCGACTGAGGATATAATTCTATCTGAATATTAGAACAAGTTTAATTAACTTCCTTCTAAAATTATTGATTATTGAATCAAGGTTATTGTAGAGTGAGATTTTTTTTATACCATAACCCCAACTAGCATACAAAATTGGGAAAAAACTTTGTTAGAACCATGTTTAATTAAAGTTGTTTACGCTTCAGAAGTTTCTAATATAAAAATAGTTGCGTGGAAATGGGGTTGCTTTGGTATTTTCGCACGTACGATCGAATCTGAGCGGAATATTGCAGTACTTTAACTTGTTTGCGTACTGCATGTGGAAAGAAGAAGAATCCAGCGAGTGGAGGGGAAAAGCTACTTGTTCCGCTGGATTGATGGCGTTCGTAAATCCAGGACCTGAATCCGGAATGTTTCTCTTTAAAGTCGCATGACCCGTTCCTCTTGAGGCACAGTACGACCCTAAAAAGTTTATGTATTTTAAAGGGGCATTCGTGTTTCCTCTCGTACACAGTCAATATATGTAGTAAATATGCCCAAGTGAACCCAAGAGACTTTCGAAAATAGTTCAACCAGTCTCGACTACTTGAATTAAAAGAGGGTAGCCGCAAAACTTGACTTTCAAAATTCCCTCAATTCCCTTGAAAAATACTATTTTGATAAGGCTGGTTATTCATGAATAGATATCTGATAGTGGCCTCTACAAGTAGCCTTTGTTGATGTTTGACAACGCTTTTTGATGCAGATCTGTATGCTCTTCAAGTTTCACTGTGTTCTCTTTAAGTTTTTGTCCACAAAAGATTGTTGAAGATCTTAAGATCTCAACAAACATATTCTATGTTTCTCCTGGTTTTTGGTGTGAAAATCAAGGCTTTTCGGATCTTTGACAATGCTGGATGTGCAGACATCGTAATCTTCTTCGAAAGTTTTGTAAAAACATTTGCAGTTCTTCATGATGTTTGTTTGAAGCTAATTAAACAATTTAACAAACATTTTGGTTATCATCTTATCATCATGTTATAGCAGATGTTATATATCGAATTTTATAGTCATGTTACATTAAATATTATCATCATGCTGGCATGAACAACTGCAAAAGGTACCATCAGATATTTGATGAAGATTACGATTTCTACACATCTAGCATCATCGAAGGATGAAAAGGAATGATAAAACTTTACTTCCAAAATTCCCTGAATTTTCGCTACATAATTTCTCACTTTCCGTGTTCATGAATAATCACATTTTGAAAAAAGTTATTCCAAAAATACTGTTTTGATTAGGCTGGTTATAAATGAATAAATATCTGATAGTGGCCTCTACAAGTAGCCTTTGTTGATGTTTGACAACGCTTTTCGATGCAGATCTGTATCCTCTTCAAGTTTCACTGTCTTCTCTTTAAGTTTTTGCCCACAAAAGATTGTTGAAGATCTTAAGATCATAACAAAAATTTGCTTTGTTTCTTATGGTCTTTGGTGTGAAGATAAGGCTTTTCCAATCTTTGACAATGCTGGATGTGTAGACATGGTAACCACCTTCGAAAGTTTTGTAAAAACATTTGTAGTTCCTCATGATGTTTGTTTGGAGCTAATCAAATCATTTTACAAACATTTGTTCTGCTTATCATCTTATCATTATCTTAAATTAGATGTTGTATATCGACTGTTATGGTAATGTTATAGTAGATGTCATTATCATGTTATCATGAACAACTGCAAAAGGTACTATAAGAGACTTGATGAAGATTACGATTTATACACATCTAGCATCATCGAAGGATGAAAAGGAATGATAAAACTTTACTTTCAAAATTCAAAACTATTTGATTGACTTCCAAGAAACAACATCATGAACAACTGCAAAGGTTTCCAGAAAAGATTCGGAGAAGTTTCCGATTTCTACATATCTAGCATTGCCAAGAAATAGGAAAGCCTTGCTTTTAAGCCTACTACCATGAGCAACAAAATGGATTTTCGTTTCGATCTTGAACCATATTTTGTGAACAATAACTTTAATCGAATACAGACCGGTATCGTCAAGCGTCTTTAAACAATATCAACAAGTAAACGCATCTACAGAAAGAAGATAATCATGAATATTGATTCATTCTAGCAGTCTAAGCAAGAGAGTTTTTCAAAATTATTTTCCTAAAGATTATTTGATTGGCTTTGAACAAATACCATCATGAACAATTGCCAAGCATGATGCAAAACAAAGAAGACAAAAATTTCTGCACATCTAGCATCGTTAAGGAAAGAAAATGAATGCTACTAGTAGTACAATGCTATTTGTAAAATATCAGGTTTCACAGCTTCAACAATCTTCCAGGAACAATTAGTAGAACATGATACAAATCTGTATCGAAGCGTTTCGATGAACAACATTAACAAATAAAGGCATAACACTAGTAGAAGCCACTATAGCGTTTGGATTTATTTATCCAGTCCAAATAAAATAATTTTTTGAAATCTTTCTCCTCGAAATTATTTAATTGGCTTCAGAGGAACAACGTCATGAACAACTGCAAAGCTTTTCACAAAAGATTTGAAGAAGATCACGATTCCTACACATCTAGTATCGGAATAGAGTGGACATTATTTCTACTAGCTCAACAATGCTAATTGTAAACTTTCAGTTTTTCTAGCTTCAACAATCATTCAAGTGAACAACAAGTAGAAGATGAAACAGATCTGTATTGAAAGTTGCTGTTAAAGAATATCAACAATTAAATGCATGATACACTTGAGAGTCACTATTGGATTTGTATTTATTCATTCAGTCTAAGCAAAATAATTTTTAAAAATTATTTCCCTTAAAATTATTCGATTGTCTTTGACCAAATGGCCAGCAAAGATTTTTGAAGATCTTAAGATCTTAACAAAAATTTGCTTTGTTTCTTATAGTCTTTGGTGTAAAGATAAGGCTTTTCCAATCTTTGACAATGCTGGATGTGTAGACATCGTAATCTTCTTCGAAAGTTTTGTAAAAACATTTGCAGTTCTTCATGATGTTTGTTTGAAGCTGATTAAATAATTTTACAAACAATTTGATTATCATCTTATCATCATATTATAGTTAATGTTATGTATCGAATTTTATAGTCATGTTATAGTAGATGTTGTCATGATGTTATCATGAACAACTGCAGAAGATAATATGAGAGATTTGATGAAGATTACGATTATGTAGCATCATCAAAGGATGGAAAGGAATGGCACAAGTTGTACATTTCTATAGAATATCGGGTTTTCTAGTTTCAATAATCTTTTGGAAACAATAACTTGGAGGAGATACATATCTGTATTCAAACGCGTTGTTAAAGAATATTACAAAACAAATGCATATACTGTCAGTATATTTTTACGATGCTTGATGTGTACAAATCGCAATGTTCTTCGAAAATGTTGTAAGAACATTTGCAGTTTTTCCTAATGCTTGTTTGAAGTTAATTAAATAATTTCACAAACATCTTAGTTATCATCTTATCATCATGTTATAGTGGATGTTATATATCGAATGTTATATTAATGTTATAGTAGATGTTGTCATCATGTTAGCATGAACAACTGCAAAAGATACTATGAATGCTACTATGGAATACTATGGAATGATACTGGTTGTACAATGATATTTATAAAATATCGGTTTTTCTAGCTCAAATCATCATTTGGAAGCAATAATCAGGAGAAGATACATATCTGTATCGAAAAGCGTTGTTAAAGAACATTCAAAGCAGAATGCATACACTATCAGTATATTTTTACGATGCTTGATGTGTAGAAATCGTAATCTTCTTAGAAAATTTTGTAAAAACATTTGCAGTTCTTCATGATGTTTGTCTGAAGCTAATTAAATAATTTTACAAACATTTTGGTTATCTTCTTATCATCATGTTATATTAGATGTTATAGTCATGTTATAGTAGATATTATCATCACGTTAGCATGAACAAATGCAAAAAATACTACAAGAGACTTGATGAAGATTACGATTTCCACACATCTAGCATCATCGAAGGATAAAAAGGAATGATACTAGTTGTACAATATTTATAAAATATCGGTTCTTCTAGTTCCAATCATCTTTTGGAAGCAATAATTTGGAGAAGATACATATCTGTATCGAATCGCGTTGTTAAAGAACATAAAAACATAAATGCAAATACTGTGAGTATATGTTGATGATGCTAGATGTGTAGAAATCGTAATCTTCTTCAAGTACTTTGCAGAAAAGCTTTGCAGTTGTTCATGAGGATTCTTCAAAGCTAAAAGTATAGTTTTGAAGAGAAAAATTCCAACAAATTATTTTGTTTGGACTCGATAAATAAATACATATCCATTGGTGTCTTCTACCAGTATGATGCATTTGTTGATATTTCCAATGCGTTTCAATACAGACATGTATCATCTTCTTCTTATTTGTTACAGAAGATTGTTGAAGTTAAAAAACCGATATTTTACAAATATTGTACAGCTTGTTGAATTCATTTCCATTCATTGCCGATACTAGATGTTTAGAAATCGTGGACTTCTTCAAATCTTTTGTAAAAACCTTTGCAATTGTTTCGGATATTGTCTCTTCAAAGCCACTCAAACAGTTTTGAGGAAAATGATTTTAAAACTTTATTTTGGTTGGACTAAATAAATAAATACATATCCATTAGTGGCTTCTGACAGGATCATGTATTTATTTGTTGATCTTGTTTAATGACGCGTTTTGATACAGATCTGTATCATCTTCTACTAATTATTCACAGTAGACTATTGAAGCAGAAAACCTGATATTTCACAAATAGCATTGTATAGCTAGTAGCAATCATTTTAATTCTTAAAGATGCTACATGTGTGCAAATCGTGAAATTCTTCGAATCTTTTGAAGAAATCTTTGCAGTTGTTCATGATGTTTCCGTAAAGACAATTGAATAGTTTTAAGGAGAATAATTTCAGAAAATTATTTTGGTTAGACTGGATGAATAAATACATATCCATTAGTTGCTTTTACCATTCTACATATTGTTCACAAAAGATTGTTGAAGCTCGAATAACCAATATTTCAAAAACAGCATTATGCGGCTGGGAGCATTCATTTTTATTTTCTGACGATGCTATAGGTGTAGGAATCGTAATCTCCTCGAAGTATTTTGTAGAAACTTTACCAATTGTTTATATGTTATTTGTTCAAAGACAATCGAATGATTTTAAGGGAAATAATTTTTAAAAATTATTTTGTTTAGACTGAATGAATTAATACAAATCCAATAGTGACTCTTACCAGTATTATGCATTTATTTGTTGATGTTCTTTATTAACAACTTTCAATACAGATCTGTTTCATCTTCTACTTGTTTTTCACGAATGATTGTTGAAGCCAGAAAAACTGATAGTTTACAAATAGCATTATTCAGCTGGTAGAAATAATTTCCATTCTATTCCGATACTAGATGTGTAGAAATCGTGAACTTCTTCAAATCTTTTGTGAAAAGCTTTGCAGTTGTTCATGACGTTGTTTCTCTAAAGCCAATTAAATAATTTCGAGGAGAAAAATGTCCAAAAATTATTTAAGTTGGAATGGATAAATAAATCCAAACGCAATAGTGGCTGCTAATAGTGTTATGCCTTTATTTGTTAATGTTGTTTAACGAAACGCTTCAATACAGATTTGTTTTTCTCGTTCTACTAATTAGTAGTTACTAATTAGTAGTTCCTGAAAGATTGTTAAAGCTGTAAAACCCGATATTTTACAAATAGCATTGTACTGCTAGTAGCATTCACTTTCTTTCCTTAACGATGCTAGATGTGCAGAAATTGTAATCTTCTTCAATTGTTTTGTATCAAGCTTGGAATTTGTTCATGATCTTATTTGTTTCGAGCCAATCAAATAATCTTTAGGAAAACAATGTTAAAAAACTATCTTGTTTAGACTGCTTGAATGAATCAATATTCATTATAAGCTTCTTTCAGTAAATGCGTTCACTTGTTGATATTGTTTAAATACGCGCTACGATACCGATCTGTATTCCATTAAGATTCCATTGTTCACAAAAGATGGTTTAAGATCGAAACAAAAATCTCTTTTGTTTCTCATGGTTGTAGGCTTAAAAGCAAGGCTTTTCCATTTCTTGGCAATGCTAGATATGTAGAAATCGGAAACTTCTCCGAATCTTTTCTGGAAACCTTAGCAGTTGTTCATGATGTTGTTTCTTGGAAGGTAATCAAATAGATCTGAGAAGAAGAATTTCAAAAAATGATGTTGTTTGGATTGGATAAATAAATACACATCCATTAGTAGCTCCTAACAGTATTATGCGTTTTTTTGTGGTTCAACGACAAGTTTCGATACAGATACGTATCCTCTTCAAGTTATTGTTCACAAAAGAATGTTAGAGCTGTAAAAATTGATGTTGTATACCATAAATATGATTATACAGCCAGTAGCATTCATTTTCGATGTTTGGCGGTGCTAGGTGTGTAGGAATCATAAACTTCTTTGAATCTTTTGAAGAAACCTTTGCAGTTGTTCATGGTGTTTCCTTGAAGCCAATTGAATAGTTTCAAGGAAAACATTTTTTAAACAAATTATTTCTGTTGGGCTGGATTAAGGAATACGTATCCAATAGCGGCTTTACCAGTATTATGTGTTTATTTATTGATGCTGTTTAACGAAACGTTTCAATGCAGATCTGTATCGTCTTCTACTGATTGTTTACAGAAGATTATTGAAGCTCAAAAAACTGCTATTTTACGAATAGCATTGTACAGCTAGAAGCATTCATTTTCCTGCTAGATATGTAGACAGTAATCTTCTTAAAGTCTTTTGTAGAAACCTTAGCAGTTGTTCATGATGTTAGTTATCCAAAGCCAATCAAATAACTTTTAGGAGAATAATTCAAGAAAACTATTTTGATTAGCCTGCTTGAATGAATCAATAATTATTATTGACTTCTTTCAGTGTATGCGTTTATTTGTTGATATTATTTACCGAAACTTCTCGATACTGATCTGTATCCTATTCAAGTTAATGTTCACATAAGATTGTTCAAGATTAAGGAAAATTCTTCTTTGTTTCTTATGGTTTCCGGATTAAAAAGCGAGACTTTGCCATTTTTTGGCGAGGCTAGATGTCTAGAAATCGTAAACATCTTCGAATCTTTTGAACAAACCTGTACAGTTGTTTCTTCAGAGTCAATTAAATAGTTTTAAGGAGGATAATTTAAAAAAAATTATTTTGGTTAGACTGGCTAAATAAATACATATCTGTTAGTGGCTTCTACCAGTTTATGCGTTTATTCGTTGATACTGTTTAATGACGCGTTTCAAAGCAGATCGATATCTTCAAATTATTGTTGACAAAAGATTGTTGAAGCTAAAAAAGCCGATATTTCAAAAATATCATTATAAACCTAGTTGCATTCATTTTCATTCTTTGGCTATGCTAGATGTGCAGAAATCGTAATCTTCTTTAGGTCATTTGTAGAAACCTTAGCATGCCAAGGTTCATTGGCTTTCAAATTATAATCAACTTATTTATTTATTTCAAAATATTTCATTAGCTTCCAACAAAGAACATCATGAGCAACTACAGTTGTTCATAATGTTCTTTGTTGGAAGCCAATCAAATAATTTTGAGGAGGATAATCAAAAAAATTATTTTGGTCAGACTGAATAAATGAATACATATCCACTAGTGGCTGCTAACACTAGTATGCATTTATTTGTTGATGTTTGATGACGCTTTTCGAAGCAGATCTGTATCCTTTTTAAGTCATTGTACACCAAAGAATGTTGAATATCTGAACGGAAATCTCCTTTAGTTTTTACGGTTTCTTCAGTAAAAATCAAGGATTTTCCATTCCTTGGTTATGCTAGATATGTAATCGTTATCTTCAAGTCTTTTGTAGAAACTTTTCCAGTTGTTCATAACGCTCTTTGTTCAAAGCCAATTAAATAGTTTCAAGAAACATAATTTCACAAAATTATTTGGCTTGGACTGGTTAAATGAATCCATTACTGGATTCTACCAGCATATACGTTTATTTGTTGATGTTTAACGAAAGGTATCCATACAGATCTGTATCCTCTCCAGGCTGTTGTTCACAAATGATTGTTAAAGCTAAAAATACTGATACTAGCAAATATCATTGTACACCTAGTAGCATTCATTTCCATTTTTTGACAATGTTAGATTTGTAGAAATCATACTATTCTCCAAGTCTATGATTAGATTCTAGCAGCATGTTCGTTTATTTGTTCATGTTTGAGGACGCATTCCGATACACATGTGTATCATCTGGAAGTTATTGTTTGCAAAAAATTGTTGAAGCTAGAAAAACTTACATTTCACAAATATTATTCAACACCTAGTAGCTCTCATTTCTGTTCTTTGTGGATGCTAGATGTGTAGAAATCGTAATCTTCTTGAAGTCTTTTGTAGAAACATTTGAAGATGTTTGTGATGCTGTTTGTTTGAAGTCAATCAAATAATTTCTTGAAGAATAATTCCGAAAAAACCGTGTTGGTTAGACTGGTCAAACAAATCAATATTTGTTATTGGCTTCTTTCAGTGTATGCATTTGTTTGTTGTTATTGTTTTATTCAAGTTATTGCTTACAAAAGATTTTGTAAGATCTAAACAAACATTTTCTTTGGTTCTTATGATTTTCGAATGAAATAGCGAGGCTTTTTTATTCTTTGACTATGCTAGAAGTGTAGAAATCGTAAACTTCTTCAAGTCTTTTGTAGAAACCTTTGCAGTCATTCATAATGTTATTTCTTAAAAGCCAATTGAATATTCTTGAGAAGAATAATTTCAGAAAATTATTTTGTTCGGACTGGTTTAATGAATCCATTAGTGGCTTCTACAATTATATTTGTTTATTTGTTAATTTTTATCAACAATTTTCTATTCAGATATGTATCCTATTTAAGTTGTTTTTCACAAAAGATTGTTGAGGATAGAAAAACCGATTTTATACAAGTATCATTGTACAGCTATTAGCATTCATTTCCATTCTTTAAAGATGCTACATGTGCAGAATTCTTTAAAATTCTTGAAAATTTAACAAAATTCTTCAGAATATTTCAAAACCTTAAAGGATTTACAAAATCGTTCAATATCTTACAAAATTCTTCACAACCGCATGCCAATTTTTTAAAATCCTTTAAAATAATGTGGATCCTTGTAAACCTTCGAAATCGTTTGTTATCCTTCGAAACGTGTTCAAGGTCTTTAAAGTTCCATGGTGTTCTTAAAAATACTTTAAAATCTTACAAATACTTTAAAATCTTAAAAATACTTTACAATCTTAAAAATACTTCAAAATCTCAAAAATGCTTTACAATCTTAAAAATACGTTACAATTTTTAAAATCCTTTGAAATCCCTTGAAATTATAAAAATCGGTTGAAGATGTTAAAAATCTTTCTAAATACCCTACAATATTTCAAAGAATTCAATAAAAGTCAGAGATAGGTATAGAACTGATTTCAATAGTGGTGAAACCATGGTTTAATTTATTTTTAAAAAATGTACTAAAGTAATCCTTTTATTTTAAAAAGTTGTAAAAAAGTTTTTCAGAAAATACAGTCTCAAGTATTTTATTCATTCATTTAGAACAAATGCCCTCGGTAAAATAATGATTAGGAGTAGTATAGCAAGGGCGCTAGGCACTTACCGACCGAGCGAGTTTCTGTTCCATAGTGAGTTACCGACGTCCGATAATTACCATCGGTCGGTAAGTTCCGCAGTAGCCCGCTCGCTATACTACTATTGGGCAATAAAAATACAGGAATATTTTAATTAAAATTCTGTTCTAAATTGTTTATTTATTTTTTGACGCTATCCTACGTACAGAACAATTGGCTATAAAAATACTTTGTTCGCAGACATTTACAGATCATAAAATACGTAATGTACACATTGATAGTTACAAAGCTTTATTACCCAATCACGATCGACATTTTGATGGTAGAAAAGCCAGGCTGAAAGTAAGTACTACTTACCAAATTTACGTCTCCGACTGTGTTGTAATAAAAGATCCTTGAGAAAAAGAAGCTAAATCTCTTAAGGCAAGAGAATGGCTTTTTTACTTCCAACACAGAATGGTAAATCACATATTGTGCAGAGTTTTCAAATTATCCCCTTTCGGATAAAAATTTTCCACCCTCGGATTGAGTCTATTTTTGTTAAAACTATGAATAATTATATAAATAATTTGAAAGTTATCTAATATTTTTAAAAATACGCAAAGTATAAAAATATTTTTATTTTTGAAAATTGAAAATTCCTCGGAATTTTTAAAAATACACTAAAATATTTTGAATTCATTGAAATCCTTGCTTGGTTGAAAATTCTACCATTTGGTTGAAAATTAAATTATTTTTTTTTATTGAAAAATATTTTTTTTGAATTAAATTTTAACTGTTTAATTAAGTTGACAATACATCTTTCTAGTTGAAAATTCAATCAGTTGATTGAAAAATTCATATATTTTTTCATAATTCATCTTTTTTTGTAAGAAATTATTCTTCTTCTTTAAAAATTCAGCTTTTTTGATTAAAAATGCAACTGCTTGATTAAAAATTAATCGGTTTTTGGTGAAGATATAATTTTTTTTTATTCGTATTTTTTTGTTGGATTTAACTGTTTTTAATTTAGAATTGAAACATTTTTTTCTCAAAATATCAAAAATTAATATATCTTTATCTGGAAAATTCAACTTTTTGTAGGAAATTAACGTATTTGTTTAAAAATGTATCCTTGTATAAAATTATTTTTTTAACTGAAAATTTAACTATTCATTTTTGGTTACAAATTCATCTTTTTTAATCGAAAATTCAAGTAATCGGTTCTAAGAATCCATTTTTTTTTTGTTAAAAATTAACCACTTGTCTTAAAGTTTATCTCTTTGCTCGTCAATTTTTTTTCTTGTTAAAATTTAATGTTTTTTTAATTTATTTTTTTTAATTGAAAATTTAACGATTTCATTTTTGGTTGGAAATTGATTTTATTGCTATGAAACTTCAACTATTTCGTTGGAAATTCATCTTTTTGATTAAAAATTAATTAAATTTCTTTGGTTAAAAATTAGGTTTTTTTTTTTACTTGGAAATTTATTTTACTGACTGAAAATTATGCTACTTCATTTTTGGTAGAAAATTCATCTTTTAAATTTGAAATGCATGTATTTGATTGAAAATAACAAATTTTTTAGTTAAAGATTCATTATTTTAGTTGAAAATTCACTTCATCTATTATATTTTTTGTGGAAATTTACATATTTTATAGAAATGTAATCTTTGTCTTTAAAAAATTATCTGTTTGGTAAAAAATTAAAGTATTTAATTTTTGTTAAAAATTTATTTCTTTTATTGAAAGAAAAACCACTGTTTAGTTGAAAATTATATATTTTTTTTTGATAGAAAATTCATCTTTTGGATCGAAAAATCCGCTATTTGAACAAAATTTCATATTTTTGGCTGAAAACTCATCATAGGGATTAAAAATAATTTCTTTAGTTGAAAATTTGTTTCTTTTTAGTTGAAAGTTATTTTTTTCAACTGAACATTATTATTATTATTATTATATTGTTATATTACTATTCCACTTTTGCTTGAAAATTTATATTTCCAGTTGAAAATTAATTAATTTTGATGAAAACTCGTTTTTTTTTTAAATTTACTTTTCTATCTGCAAATTGAAATATTACATTTTTGGTTTGTAAATTCAACTTTTTTACTTGAAAATTGAATTATTTTGTTGAAAAATCATTTTTTTGTTATGAAACAAGATATTTTTTTGAAGATTCTTTTTTTTTTTGAACATTTATTTTTCTGTCATTTTAACTATTCTAATTTTGTTTGAAAAAAAAAAATTTGTTTGTAAATTTATTCTACTGACTGAAAATTATGCTACTTTATTTTTGATAAAAAATTCATCTTTAAGGGCTTGGAATTCATGTATTTTGGTTGAAAATTAAATTTTTTTTTTAGTTGAAGATTCAACATTTTAGTTGAAAATTCACATCATCTATTACATTTTTTGTGAGAATTTACTTTTTTAATAGAAATGTAATCTTTTTCGTGGAATTTTTTTTTTGTTATAAATTAATTTCTCTCATTGAGAAAATAATGTAGTTGAAAATTCGTTTCTTTTTAGTTGAAAATTATTTTTTTCAACTGAAGATATTCCATTACTATTCCATTTTCGCTTGAAAATGTATATTTTTAGTTGAAAATTAATTAATTTGGATGAAAACTCGTTTTTTTTTTAAATTTATTTTTCTATCTGTAAATTGAATTATTCGGTTGATAAATAATTTTTTTGTTAAAAAAATTTTTTTGTTTGAAAATTCTTTTTTTTTGGTTGAATATTTATTTTCCTGTCATTTTAACTATTCTAATTTTGGTTGAAAATTAATTTTTTTTTTTAGATGAAAATTCATAAACTTGGTTGTAAATGAGTCTTTTTTAGTTTGAAATTGAATTATTTTGTTGAAAAATCATTTTTTCGTTATGAAAAAAAGTGTTTGTTTGAAAATTCGTTTTTTTTTGTTGATAGAAAATTCATTTTTTGGATTGAAAAATCCGTTATCTGAACAAAATTTCATTTTTTTTTGAAAACTCATCATATTGATTAAAAAAAATTTTCTTCAGTTGAAAATTTGTTTCTCTTTAGTTGAAAATTAACTTTTTCAACTGAAGATATAACGATTCAATTTCCGCTTGAATTATTTTGTTGAAAAATCATTTTTTCGTTATGAAAAAAAGTGTTTGTTTGAAAATTCGTTTTTTTTTGTTGATAGAAAATTCATGTTTTGGATTGAAAAATCCGTTATCTGAACAAAATTTCATTTTTTTTTTGAAAACTCATCATAGTGATTAAAAAAAATTTTCTTCAGTTGAAAATTTATTTCTCTTTAGTTGAAAATTAATTTTTTCAACTGAAGATATAACGAT